>JAHUYU010001796.1:0-10933 GCA_030439765.1 Tripidium arundinaceum | reverse complement strand
CTTGGTTCGGAGGGCATCGTGATAACGGAGGCCCTTAATAAAAGCGGAGATGGCTTCGTCGTTGCTGATGTTAGGAATGGATATCCGCGTCTCCGAGAAGCGGCGGATGTAGTCACGCAGCGACTCATTTGGGTAGTCTCTAACTTTTTCCAAATCGTACTTATAGCCGGGCTGTTGACACGTAGCCATGTAGTTCTCGATGAACGCCTTCCTGAGCTCAGCCCAGGTGTTGATAGTGCCTTCCGGCAGGCTGAGAAGCCACTGATTCGCGGATTGGTTGATGACCACAGGGAGGTAATTGGCCATGACATCTTCGTCTCCGCTGGCTGCTTGGACCGCGATCTCGTAAAGGGTTACCCAGTGCTCGGGGTTGTCCTTGCCATCGTAAGCTTCGAGGTCGTGGAGCTTGAAATTCCTTGGCCAAACGACAGCGCGGAGCCGGCTTGTAAACGGGCGTAAACCGGGTATACCGCCGCCTACGGCCGCTCGACCACGATAGGGTGCTCCATGGTCTTGGTCGTAGTCATTCCTGCGCTGCATCTCAGATGCATGTCGCGCTTGCTTGCTGCTCTCGATACGATCCCTTAAGTCATTAGCGCTGAGGTGGTCGCGTAAGTCGTAACCTCTGCGCTGGTTCACCTCCTGGTCGGCACCTCGATGGCCGCCACGACCACCGCCGTGGTGTGGACCCCGACCTCCTCCTTGGACTGGGTCACGCCCCCCGCCACGATTGTTCAATGGCGGATGACTCTGGTCGTGCTGGGAACGGGGATGCCGACTTCGAGTTGTAGATGCAGATGGAGCTCGTCCTCCAAGGCGATTTTCGTTGACTTGAACCGTGGCAGCTTTAAGGTAAGCCTCAACGGCTTCGATTGCTGGGGAGCGGGGTAACTTCGCGAGCTCGTTCATGGCCACAGCAATGTTGGCTTTCGGAGTTCTGTGGACTCGCTGGTCGCCACACATATCGAACGCATCGGCTAAGTTGCGCCCGAGACGGCGTTGCTCCTCTGCGTGTGCGGCGTTGTCATGGTCCGCCCTTCGAGCCGCACGGTCGGCGTTTCTCTCGAGCCGGTCAGCTCTTTCTTGTAACGCCTCTCCCTCATAGGATGGTTCATCGGCGCTGACGACGTTGAAGATGGCGCCGCCAAAGCCCGGAGGAAACTCTGGAAAATCCTCTTCGAGCAAGGTGAAGACGGTACGAGTGGACCCCGTGCTAGATCCGGTGCTCTCTTCAGGGATTGTCGAGAGGGAGTTCCCTCGGATTTCCTTGATCTCCACCATGTTAACAGTGGGAGGGGGTAGATCGGCCTCAGGCGGATCCAACAGATATAGATCTGCGACACGGTGGTGCTCAGCATGGTCCATGAACAGACGCGAGATGTGGTCCCCATATATGGAAGCGGCGTTCGGCAACCCACGCGGATAAGCAGTTGGTGGGCACTCCGACTGGGCTTCATGGTCCTCTAGCCTCAGGCCGGTAGTGGGACCTGGTCGGAAGCGCACCGTTCGCCCTTCGGGAGTGGCTGTAATTGTCAGATCTTGGCCCAGGCGCCTCTGGCGGTTAATCCGGGCAGGTCGTCTGACCCGGGAGTGACAAACAGGACCGTGGCCGTCCTCGATAGATTGATCTCTGATCGATTCTACCAAGGCCAGGGTTTCGGCCAGACCCGTAGTGACTCGATCGACGGAATCGACCAGGTCGGAATTGCCGAGCTGCCTCCCTTGGTAGCGAGGAAGCAGACGACGTGTGGTCGGCGTAGACGACCCAGGGAGAGGTCCCGAGATCGGTCCCGCCGCTGGTGGTGTAGAATCGATCGGCGCAGGGGGAGCCTGCACCGCCCCCGTGACCTCGGTGGAGCTGCTGACGCCGGTGGTCCAGGTGATCGTTCCGACCGTGAGTGTCAAGCCGGCCGCCGGGATCACGAAAGCAAGGAAAACAACCATCTGGCTCGCCATGAAGTCCGCACGCACACCCCCTACCTGGCGCGCCACTTTCGACGAAATATGGTCGGTAGTCTACCGAGGGGTATGCCCACGGTAGTAGATTAGTCGGTGGAGGTGCGCGAGACGACGAACTAGATGGTGACGCAAGACGAACACGAGGATTTATCCAGGTTCGGGCCGCAAGGTCTGTGTAATACCCTACGTCCTGCGTCTTTGGTGGATTGTATTGCTGTATGATGAGATGTTTTGAGGGGGGTCCTTGCCCGCCTTATATAGTCCGGGGGGCAAGGTTACAGATCTAAGGAATCTAATCCTAGCTGATTACAATTGCCATATCCGCTGAGGATACGATATCTAGTCTAACCGACCAGTTTCCTTGATCGTGAAGGCAATCTTCGATTCCTTGAACGATACGCCAAGCGGTCATGCAACCAGCACGGCGTATTCTGACAGATTGGACCACCTTGCCAGACGTGTCCCAAGTCCAGCCGTGAGGGTATACGGGTTTATACCCCCACACACCGGCATTTATGATGAGTTTTCTGAGGTAGTTAAGTCAGGCCCCGACCAACAAGAGGAGGCGCTTACAACCGAATCCAAAATCCCTTCAAATCCCTCTCATGATCCGGTTGCTATAGAGCCCCCTATTAAGGGAACATATCTCACTCTAGAGGATGACGAACCTCATCCCTCTTCTTTTCCCTTTGAATTCGAGGAGGATATTTTTGAAGATTTTGGGATTGCCTCGAATCTACCTATTCAAGAGACCCTGTTTTAGTCTTCCTTGAAAGAGCGTCCCTATGGGTAAACCCACCAAGAGGGACGTATCTGAGATGTCATAGATGTGAAAATCTAGATGGTACTCAGAATCTCTTATGCGCAAAGGAATAGACCTCATGATCCCATTACTTTCAAGGATAACCCCCGAAGGAATTTTTTAAAAACTTATGAGATGGGATCAAAGACTCGTTGGGGCAAAGCTTTTCAGCCAAAGCCTTTGAAATAATATTCATCCCAACGGTCGGACAATAGTGAGCCTCTATGATGGTTTTCTTAAGGACACAAGGTAGAACATCAGATGGGGCAATGATACGGGCTACCTCGGTGGATAACTCCGTTTCTGCCAACCATTCATGACTCATGATGGCCGAGAGTCCTTTGATATGTTCTACAAGGAAGGACTCATTGTGCAGACCATCATTCTCAGCCGGTGCAGTGTGTACTAGAGGTCTCACTTGAATAGGTAGATTCGAGGCAATCCCAAAATCTTCAAAAATATCCTCCTCGAATTCAAAGGGAAAAGAAGAGGGATGAGGTTCGTCATCCTCTAGAGTGAGATATGTTCCCTTAATAGGGGGCTCTATAGCAACCGGATCATGAGAGGGATTTGAAGGGATTTTGGATTCGGTTGTAAGCGCCTCCTCTTGTTGGTCGGGGCCTGACTTAACTACCTCAGAAAACTCATCATAAATGCCGGTGTGTGGGGGTATAAACCCGTATACCCTCACGGCTGGACTTGGGACACGTCTGGCAAGGTGGTCCAATCTGTCAGAATACGCCGTGCTGGTTGCATGACCGCTTGGCGTATCGTTCAAGGAATCGAAGATTGCCTTCACGATCAAGGAAACTGGTCGGTTAGACTAGATATCGTATCCTCAGCGGATATGGCAATTGTAATCAGCTAGGATTAGATTCCTTAGATCTGTAACCTTGCCCCCCGGACTATATAAGGCGGGCAAGGACCCCCCTCAAAACATCTCATCATACAGCAATACAATCCACCAAAGACGCAGGACGTAGGGTATTACACAGACCTTGCGGCCCGAACCTGGATAAATCCTCGTGTTCGTCTTGCGTCACCATCTAGTTCGTCGTCTCGCGCACCTCCACCGACTAATCTACTACCGTGGGCATACCCCTCGGTAGACTACCGACCATATTTCGTCGAAAGTGGCGCGCCAGGTAGGGGGTGTGCGTGCGGACTTCATGGCGAGCCAGATGGTTGTTTTCCTTGCTTTCGTGATCCCGGCGGCCGGCTTGACACTCACGGTCGGAACGATCACCTGGACCACCGGCGTCAGCAGCTCCACCGAGGTCACGGGGGCGGTGCAGGCTCCCCCTGCGCCGATCGATTCTACACCACCAGCGGCGGGACCGATCTCGGGACCTCTCCCTGGGTCGTCTACGCCGACCACACGTCGTCTGCTTCCTCGCTACCAAGGGAGGCAGCTCGGCAATTCCGACCTGGTCGATTCCGTCGATCGAGTCACTACGGGTCTGGCCGAAACCCTGGCCTTGGTAGAATCGATCAGAGATCAATCTATCGAGGACGGCCACGGTCCTGTTTGTCACTCCCGGGTCAGACGACCTGCCCGGATTAACCGCCAGAGGCGCCTGGGCCAAGATCTGACAATTACAGCCACTCCCGAAGGGCGAACGGTGCGCTTCCGACCAGGTCCCACTACCGGCCTGAGGCTAGAGGACCATGAAGCCCAGTCGGAGTGCCCACCAACTGCTTATCCGCGTGGGTTGCCGAACGCCGCTTCCATATATGGGGACCATCTCGCGTCTGTTCATGGACCATGCTGAGCACCACCGTGTCGCAGATCTATATCTGTTGGATCCGCCTGAGGCCGATCTACCCCCCTCCACTGTTAACATGGTGGAGATCAAGGAAATCCGAGGGAACTCCCTCTCGACAATCCCTGAAGAGAGCACCGGATCTAGCACGGGGTCCACTCGTACCGTCTTCACCTTGCTCGAAGAGGATTTTCCAGAGTTTCCTCCGGGCTTTGGCGGCGCCATCTTCAACGTCGTCAGCGCCGATGAACCATCCTATGAGGGAGAGGCGTTACAAGAAAGAGCTGACCGGCTCGAGAGAAACGCCGACCGTGCGGCTCGAAGGGCGGACCATGACAACGCCGCACACGCAGAGGAGCAACGCCGTCTCGGGCGCAACTTAGCCGATGCGTTCGATATGTGTGGCGACCAGCGAGTCCACAGAACTCCGAAAGCCAACATTGCTGTGGCCATGAACGAGCTCGCGAAGTTACCCCGCTCCCCAGCAATCGAAGCCGTTGAGGCTTACCTTAAAGCTGCCACGGTTCAAGTCAACGAAAATCGCCTTGGAGGACGAGCTCCATCTGCATCTACAACTCGAAGTCGGCATCCCCGTTCCCAGCACGACCAGAGTCATCCGCCATTGAACAATCGTGGCGGGGGGCGTGACCCAGTCCAAGGAGGAGGTCGGGGTCCACACCACGGCGGTGGTCGTGGCGGCCATCGAGGTGCCGACCAGGAGGTGAACCAGCGCAGAGGTTACGACTTACGCGACCACCTCAGCGCTAATGACTTAAGGGATCGTATCGAGAGCAGCAAGCAAGCGCGACATGCATCTGAGATGCAGCGCAGGAATGACTACGACCAAGACCATGGAGCACCCTATCGTGGTCGAGCGGCCGTAGGCGGCGGTATACCCGGTTTACGCCCGTTTACAAGCCGGCTCCGCGCTGTCGTTTGGCCAAGGAATTTCAAGCTCCACGACCTCGAAGCTTACGATGGCAAGGACAACCCCGAGCACTGGGTAACCCTTTACGAGATCGCGGTCCAAGCAGCCAGCGGAGACGAAGATGTCATGGCCAATTACCTCCCTGTGGTCATCAACCAATCCGCGAATCAGTGGCTTCTCAGCCTGCCGGAAGGCACTATCAACACCTGGGCTGAGCTCAGGAAGGCGTTCATCGAGAACTACATGGCTACGTGTCAACAGCCCGGCTATAAGTACGATTTGGAAAAAGTTAGAGACTACCCAAATGAGTCGCTGCGTGACTACATCCGCCGCTTCTCGGAGACGCGGATATCCATTCCTAACATCAGCAACGACGAAGCCATCTCCGCTTTTATTAAGGGCCTCCGTTATCACGATGCCCTCCGAACCAAGTTGCTCCGCAAAAGACCTGAGTCGGTCCAGGACCTGCTCGCAGTGGCCAAGAAGTGGGCAGATGCTGATGAGGCCGACCAACAAATAAAGGAAGACGTCGGGCGAGCACCTCGCTCCGACCAGCAAGACCGCCGTCTCGACGACCGGCATGATGATCGGCGACGCAGCGATCGCCGCGATGATCGGCGTTATGACAACCGCGACCGCCGAAATAACAACCGCAACCGGCGTCGTGACCGGCGAGACGACCCTAGGGGACGGCCAAACCAAGACCGCCGAACGGATCATTCCGTCAACACCGTTAAGCCGGGAGCTAAGCGTGACTATGAGGGCGCCTACTCCAAGCTTCTCAGCGGTCCCTGCCCAGCTCACCCGAACTCCGACCACACGATGGGCGCCTGCAAAGGCTTAAAGGCTATTTACCGATCAGACCCCCGCAAGAAGATGCGCGGTGATGGCAAGGATAATGAGCGGAGCAGCCAGCGGGACGGCAAAAAGGACAACGAGGAAGACAAGGAAGATGACGACCGCGACAAGAATCCACGACATTACCAGAGCCCTGATAGAACCGTCCGCACCATATTTGGGGGCAAGATAGCTCTGGAGACCGGGCGCGAAAGGAAGTTGACCGCCCGAGCAGTCATGGCTATCGCCAATTCAGACGATAAGGTCGCGGACCCCAAGTATCCGGCCTGGTCGCATCGGGAAATCACGTTCAGCAGAGCTGATCAATGGGCTAAGATCCCAGAGCCAGGTCATTTTCCTCTCGTTCTGGACCCGGTCATCGGCAACGTCCGGTTCGAGAAGGTACTCATCGACGGCGGCAGTGCCCTTGACATACTCTTCCGTAATGCCCTAACAGAGTTAGGTATCGATCCAGAGGATCTTCAACCATACAATGCGCCCTTCTGGGGAGTGCTCCCAGGGCAAATGTCGCTACCGTTGGGCCAGGTGACTCTTTCGGTCCAGTTCGGTACTCCCGACCACTACCGCGTTGGTTACGTCAACTTCATCGTCGCGGATTTTGAAGGTACCTACCACGCCATCCTCGGCCGACCAGCTCTGGCCAAATTCATGGCAGTTCCACACTACGTCTACTTGATGCTGAAGATCCCGACGGAAAAAGGTGTGCTCTCCCTCCGAGGGAACGTCACCACGACATACGCCTGCGAAAGAGAGAGTTTTGCGACGGCCGAGGCTACCGACCTCTCCATCCGCATGCAGCAGTCGCTTGAAGACTCCAAGAAGATCCCTCCTGAGGAGCTGGAGATACCGGATAAGGAGGCTCCTCGCGCTACCGCAAAAGCCAAGGAATACAAGGAGGTGGAGCTTATTCCAGGCGACAAGACCAAGCTGGCTCGTATCGGGCCCGACCTGTCTCCCAAATAGGAAGACGCGCTCGTCAGCTTCCTGAGGAAGAACGTAAGTGTGTTTGCTTGGAAACCTGCAGACATGCCCGATGTACCTCGGGAGCTGGTCGAGCACTCCTTGGATCTCTCGACGACCGCTAAGCCAATAAAACAGAAGCTACGACGGTTCTCGCGCGAGAAAAAGGAGGTGATTAGGGTAGAAGTAACCCGGCTCTTAGCCGCCGGCTTTATTAAAGAGGTGTATCACCCGGATTGGTTGGCCAATCCGGTCCTTGTAAGAAAAAAGAATAAAGAATGGAGAATGTGCGTTGATTACACCGATCTCAACAAATATTGCCCTAAGGACCCCTTCGCTTTACCTCGCATAGACGAAGTCATAGATTCTACGGCAGGCTGCGAGCTCCTATCGTTTCTCGATTGCTACTCTGGCTACCACCAAATCTCTCTAAAAGAGGAAGATCAGATCAAGACATCCTTCATCACGCCTTTCGGCGCCTACTGCTACACCACCATGTCGTTCGGACTCAAGAACACCGGTGCGACTTATCAAAGGGCAATTCAGATGTGCCTTAAAGACCAGATCAGTGATCAGTTGGTCGAAGCTTATGTCGACAACGTGGTGGTAAAGACTAGGGTTGCCTCTAGCTTGGTCAACGACCTCGACCGGACCTTCAAAGCCCTCAATGCTTTTCAGTGGAAGCTGAATCCCAAGAAATGCATATTTGGGGTCCCATCCGGTATATTACTTGGCAACATTGTTAGCCGTGATGGCATACGTCCGAACCCGGAGAAAGTCGGCGCAGTCCTGAGGATGAAGCCGCCCAGTAACGTAAAAGACATTCAGAAGCTTACCGGGTGCATGGCTGCTCTGAGTCGGTTCATATCACGGCTCGGAGAGAAGGGTTTACCGTTTTTCAAGCTTTTAAGAGCTAACGAGAAATTTGAGTGGTCGGAGGAGGCTGACGCCGCTTTTGCAGAGCTCAAGCGGTTCCTTACTTCTCCACCGGTCCTCACGGCGCCCATGGATGGCGAGACCTTGCTACTTTACATAGCGGCGACCAACCGGGTGGTTAGCACAGCTATCGTCGTCGAACGCGAGGAGGTCGATCACGTGTACAAGGTACAGCGACCAGTATATTTCATCAGCGAAGTGCTCAGCGAGTCCAAGATGCGTTATCCTCAAGTTCAAAAGCTGTTGTACGCGATTTTGATCACCTCCCGCAAGTTACGTCACTACTTTGACACGTACCTCATCGAAGTGGTTACTGAGTTTCCGCTCGGGGATATCTTGCGCAACAAGGATGCTAACGGGCGCATCATCAAGTGGGCATTGGAGCTGAGCCCATACTCACTGGAGTTCAAAAGCAGGCAAACCATCAAGTCACAAGCTCTGGTCGATTTCATCGTCGAATGGACAGACATGAGCACGCCTATTCCAGATACCTCTCCCGAGCACTGGAAGATGTACTTTGATGGTTCCCTTAACGTTGACGGTGCGGGGGCAGGTGTGCACTTTATCTCGCCATCAGGGGACAAGCTGAGCTATGTCCTCCGTATTCACTTCAAGGATTCCAACAATGCTGCTGAGTACGAAGCAGCACTGCACGGCCTCCGCATAGCCATAGAGCTCGGCATCAAGCGGCTCCTAGTCTACGACGATTCGGCTCTTGTCATCAACCAGGTTAACAAGGACTGGGACTGCTCTACCGAGAAGATGGACGCCTATTGCGCTCAGATTAGAAAACTAGAAAACAAATTTTATGGCTTAGAGTTTCATCATGTTATTCGAGCTAACAACCAAGCGGCCGATGCGTTGTCCAAGATAGGGTCAACCCGAGCAGAGATCCCTCACGGAATCTTCGTCCATGACTTGGTGAAACCTTCAATCGAAGAAGAAGCGAGCCTCCTCGCTGAGAAGCCACCTGCAGAGCAGCTGGTCGCCTCGATATCGACCTCCAGTAGCGACTGGAGAGAACCTTTTATTAGGTACTTAACTTCTGCGGACGTTCCTCGCGACAGAGTCGAGACGGAACGACTTATCCGTCAAAGTAAGCACTATGTGCTCGCCGATGGCAACCTTATGCGTAAGAATGCGACAGAGGAGTTACTCCAAAAGTGCGTATCTCGGGAAGAAGGGCTCCAGATTCTGCAAGAAATACACGCTGGAATCTGTGGGAACCATGTTGCGTCCAGGACTCTAGTCGGCAAGGCTTTCTGAGCAGGTTTTTATTGGCCTTCAGCTGTCGCCAACGCTGAGAAACTGGTCCACCATTGCGAAGGTTGTCAATTTTTTGCCAAACAGACCCATGTACCAGCTTCTGAGCTCCAGACTATTCCTGCTTCCTGGCCTTTTGCTTGCTGGGGTTTGGACATGATTGGACCTTTCAAGCCAGCTCCCGGAGGGTTTCGCTGGGTTATGTCATTATCGACAAGTTTTCTAAATGGATCAAGTACAAACCTTTAGTCAAAGCAACTGCTAAAAAAGCTACCGAGCTGCTCGACGGCATTATCCACCGTTTCGGTCTGCCCAATAGCATCATCACCGACCTGGGATCAACCTTCACTGGCGACGATTTTTGGAACTTTTGCGACGACAGGGGCATAGTTGTCAAGTACGTCTCAGTGGCGCACCCCAGGGCCAACGGGCAGGCCGAACGGGCCAATGGCATGATCTTAGATGCATTAAAAAAGAGGTTATATCAAGAAAACGAGAAGCACCCAGGAGATGGTTACAGGAGTTACCGGCCGTAGTCTGGGGACTACGAACCCAGCCCAGTCGCAGCACTGGTGTTTCGCCCTATTTCATGGTTTTTGGCTCTGAGGCCGTGCTTCCCGCTGACATCGCTTTCCGATCTCCAAGAGTTGAAAATTATGATGAGAAGTCTGACAGAGCCAGAGAGCTCGACGTCAACTGTGCTGAGGAACGGCGCCTACTCACTTGTGTTCGGACGGCCAAGTACTTAGAAGGCTTGCGCAGATATTACAACCGTAATGTTCAGAACAGGTTTTTGTGGTCGGAGATCTTGTTTTACGAAGGAATGGCCCACATGTCATGATTACATAGAGATATTAAAGCCTGCGGTAATTTTTCGTAAACTATTGGACCAAAGAAGCAACTGGGCTGAGCCAGAGGGCAAGCGGAGCCCAGCCCAGGGCGCCCGCCCTAGGGCCTAGGGCGCCCGCCCTGCCCTGGCGGCCAATCACAGCAAGTCTCGCGGATTATGCTCCACCGACCTCAAGGATTAAGGAAAACTGTGCGATCAAGGTCGGTTTGATCCGACAACTGACGTTCATTTGGAAGGCCTAGAAGCCCAAGAGGAAAGGAGCAGCAGGCCAAATACGAGGATGAAGCCCATGACGAGAATATTGAAGAATTAGGCTATTTTAATTAGTGGGAAATATGTTTAGTCCCACATTGGTTGGCTAGGAAAAAGTGGGGAAAATCCTAGGCTATAAATAGAGGGGCAGAGCCCCCCTGAGAACACACAATTATTATGAGTTGTAGAGGTGTCCCTCGAATGGATATTCTCTCTTCTCTAGAATTAGAGATCTAGATAATTGAGAGATGGAGAGCGAGGGAGGATTGGAGGAGAGCCGGCTGTCAGTGCCTCCTCTGGTTGTACTTCGACATGATCAAGTTCTAATCAAGCTTGCTCCTGGGATGACTTTGGTAATCTAC
>JAHUYU010002827.1:0-12710 GCA_030439765.1 Tripidium arundinaceum | reverse complement strand
TTTGTGAAAATGCTAACACACTTGCACACGATGGTGTACACTTGGTGGTGTTGGCACATTTGCAAAGGAGAAGAAGTTGGAAGAAAAGGAGGTGAATTAGGGGCTCTTGGACCCTGGCAGGGGTAGAGTCCGGACCATGGTTGATGGGTCCGGTACTCAACCCTAGCCTTGCTCAGCGGCTGGACTAGCTTCGGACTCTGCGTGGCAGGTGGTTTGAACCATTGATCGCGGGTCCGGACACTGACCCTAAGTGGCGCAGCTCTGGTGAGTGCTCCGAACCCTGGTGAATAGGGGGGTCCAGAACGTGGGCTGTGCATCCAATTGTGACACATGGTAGGCGGAGAAGGCACATGGGAGCGTCCGGACTCAGGGACGTTGGTCCGGACGGTGCGTCCGGACTGAGTCCGGATTGTTTGGAGGCTCACGGGAGCTCTCTGGAGTCATCCGGACCCTGGTGCTCCTTGGTCTGGACGCAGCACTATGTGAGTCCGGAAGCCTCGGTCCGGAGGTGGCTGAGCGCGCGCGAGGTGACCGTTGAGCGCCAACGGTCGACTTCAAATGGTCGGGGACACGTGGCGGCGATCCATGCTCCGGACCCTGGTGGAGCATGGTCCGGACCCCCGGTCTGGAGCCTGGGTCCAGAGCCCCCGCAGCTAGCTTTTGAGCAACGGCTCTATTTGGCCTTTAGGCTATAAATAGAAGGGGTGCTCAGGCTTGGCTGAGGTTGAACACCTTAGGGGACTTAGTGTCCATGCTATGAATGTGCTTGGGAGCCCTCTAACTCACTTGTGCTTGCAAGAGTGCGATTCGATTGCGAGTGAGCGATTCCTACTGCGTTGCATTGTGAGATTGCATCGAGTGGCACTAGGTGATCAAGTTGCAAGCCGGTGGTGCTTGTTACTATTGGAGGTTGCCACCTCCTAGACGGCTTGGAGGTTGTGGTCTCCATCAAAGCACGCAAGAAGATTGTGCGGTGCTCCGGAGAAGTGCTTTTGTGAGGGGTGTTGTGCTCGCCCTGCGGGGATCACGAAGAGCGACTCTAGTAAAGTGAGACGTGAAGAGTGTCAAGTGGTCCAGCCGAGTCGAGTGCTAGAGCTTGTGGTAAGCACTCCACGTGGGAGAGTGTGAGTTGCGGGTCATCACTAGCAAGAGGACCGGCGGCAACCTTGAGCTTGTCTCAACGGGGAGTACACAAAATAAAGAAATGAGAGGGAAAACACTTTATTCATATTTAATGAAAGTACAAATATAGGTCTCTCGTACAAATGCGCTCCATAGCCTGCTGGCAGCGATCTGACTTAGGCGACATTAGGGATGGCAATGGGGCAGTTTTGGGTAAGAGAACCACGGGTTTCGGGTCTAGCGGGTTTGGGTTCGGGGAGGATTTCTCACCCACGGTTTTCGGGTTCAGGGCCTCGAAACCTATCGGGTTCGGTTTCGGGTTTGGTTTTCCACCCGTGGATACCCAATGGATATCCGAAATAAATCATTTAGAATTAAAACTCATGTTTTATAATATACTAACAATAACTTGCTTACTTAGATTATTAAATTTATTCTAAGTTGACTCATGAAATTATTTACTATTTGTTGCCTCTTGTTTATACATGTGAATATGTATATATATATTATGCATATATTTATAGAAAGTCCATATTGCTCTTACTGTGTGTTGGCATTTCTTAACATCACTCAAAAGCTAGGTTGTCATCCCCAGCGTGATGCCAGAAATGCACTGTTGGTATTAATGCATATGCCTCCTTGGAAAGAATATATGAAATGGGGTATCCACAAGCGCACAGATAATACCATTGTAGCATTTCACCGGGAGTAATCCAGGTATCGTTATTTATATTTTTACCACTAGGAAGGGATGGCTAAGGAAAGGACTATCACTTGCATGTGTAATGGAGAGGCAAACCATGTCTTATCTATCTTCTCATACTGGGTGAGTCACAAGATAATAATAAGACATATATATTGAATGATAAATGATAAGTCATGAAATAATAAATATCTCATCAATCTATCCAAAAAGAGACTTGGGTTGGAAAAAAAAGAGAAAGAGAGAAGTGTCCCATCGAAAAAAAAGTCTATGAAAAAGAGCAACCTAGGTTCTCCCTAAAAATCTTCAAGTATCAAAGAGAGGTATGTTTTTTCAAGGAGCAAAAGTAGAATTAGGTTTTCACCATTACCACCATTTTATCCCCTTCATAACCACTACCACCATATATCCACTACACCCTACATATCTACACACATGCACATCTTGATTTGATTGTATGACTCGTTTCTCTGGATCCATAGTTTGACTATACAATATATGCTTTGCAAGTATGTATAAGCTGTCTCCCACCTATGAGCTCCACATAAGCCTTAAATATAGGGAGAGAGATGAGAGAAGGCATTTGCCTTATGCCAAAAATACCACATATTTTGAGAGAAGAGAGAAGGCATACAACATCAATGCCTTGGTAAGGATCCACAAATACCACATATGAGAGACTTGAGAGGGTCATACAAAGGAATCTCTGAGTTTTATTTTGAAAATCTGCAAAAAACTCCGTAATGAAGGTTGATCGAAGAGCTAGAGACATAGTGCTTGACTATACCGTTCTGTCTTTCAATTGCTCAAGACCCAAGAGAAGGCTACAAGCCCCATGGTTAAAGGTAATATGGGTGAGTTTGAAAGTCAGAATAGTATACTCTAATCCGGAGGAGAATTCTTGTTTGAACGCATGTGTACTTTTGAGGTGTGAAAGCATTGTAGCAACTCCTGATCCTTCACTGAGTTTATCTTTGCTCAGGGACGAGCAAAGGGTAAGCTTGGGGGAGTTGTTGATGGTCGATAAGTGCCATTTTTAACCGTCAACGAAACATGAGAAAGGGCTTAAAAGCAATCACCAACATAGACATAGGGGGTACACTAATAAAATTCTGCAGGTTTTGGTAAATGTATGTTTCTGCAACCTGAAAAGAGCCAAGGAGGACCCACATGTCGGGTTTATGAAGAGATAACAGGGCTACGTATACAAAAGAAGGTTCTAGAGGACTTGAGAGGGCACGGGACCAAAGGTAGGGCCCACCTGTCACTGGGACAGGTTGGCTGGCCCCACCTGTAGGTCGACCGGCCTAGTGGGGCCACCTTTCAGCCTCCCGTTGCTATGTCGGTTCTCCACCACCTTAGGGTTTCCATCTCAGCCGTTAACCAAGGTCGGTTTGATCCAAGGGCCATAGTTCATCCCCCTGGGCTATATAAGCAGGGCCTTGGCCCCTAGCTCCAAGGAATCCCAAGTCATTCAAGTCATTTGATCAAGTCATCGGAGCCAGAAACTCTAATCTCTCTAGAGCTCCATAGTTAGAAGCCTAGCTACATAGGTAGAATTAGAAGGAGGCAAGCATCGGCTTGGTTTCCGGATCTGTCAAGAGCTTCGCTCGGTAAATCCATGCGACCTCTCCTATATTGTATCTATTCATGTACTTTATTCTAGTAGCTACATTGGATATGACTTTGCTCTATTTGATTATGTTCTACATTATAATGTTCATCGTCTACTTTGATTATATGCTTGGCATAGTTAGATTGGCTTTATATTCAAACATGAGATCGTATAGCACCCACTCTTTGAATTCATGGGTGGGTGGTGGACATTGTGTAGACGTGGTGTCTATACCTTGTTTACCTGCGATTGCACCTTATATTCCGGGTTCTGGGGTGGTTCGCGGATGTGACACTCCCATTGATTCTTCTATAGTCCCCACTCCAAATATAAACCTAGTAGAATCTGGTTGCGAAGGAAGTCTTGCTCTGTTCCTGATTTTCCTTAGTAATATGCGTAGATATGAATCTGTCTCGCCATGACTGCCAAGTGTAATTGCACTAATCAATGTATGCTTTGACTTATAGTTAGACTATTTAGGATTTATTTTTCTTTTTCACCTAGTCATGCTAGTGCTATAGCTTGGAGTACTCTGATGAGATATTTATTATTTCATGACTTATCATTTATCATTCAATATATATGTCTTATTATTATCTTGTGACTCACCCAGTATGAGAAGATAGATAAGACATGGTTTGCCTCTCCATTACACATGCAAGTGATAGTCCTTTCCTTAGCCATCCCTTCCTAGTGGTAAAAATATAAATAACGATACCTGGATTACTCCCGGTGAAATGCTACAATGGTATTATCTGTGCGCTTGTGGATACCCCATTTCATATATTCTTTCCAAGGAGGCATATGCATTAATACCAACAGTGCATTTCTGGCATCACGCTGGGGATGACAACCTAGCTTTTGAGTGATGTTAAGAAATGCCAACACACAGTAAGAGCAATATGGACTTTCTATAAATATATGCATAATATATATATACATATTCACATGTATAAACAAGAGGCAACAAATAGTAAATAATTTCATGAGTCAACTTAGAATAAATTTAATAATCTAAGTAAGCAAGTTATTGTTAGTATATTATAAAACATGAGTTTTAATTCTAAATGATTTATTTCGGATATCCATTGGGTATCCACGGGTGGAAAACCAAACCCGAAACCGAACCCGATAGGTTTCGAGGCCCTGAACCCGAAAACCGTGGGTGAGAAATCCTCCCCGAACCCAAACCCGCTAGACCCGAAACCCGTGGTTCTCTTACCCAAAACTGCCCCATTGCCATCCCTAATGTCGCCTAAGTCAGATCGCTGCCAGCAGGCTATGGAGCGCATTTGTACGAGAGACCTATATTTGTACTTTCATTAAATATGAATAAAGTGTTTTCCCTCTCATTTCTTTATTTTGTGTACTTTTACTACACTGGCACGCCTGCACACTATTTTTCTTGTGCACGGAGAGATCCTCTCCTTTGTGGATTTTTTCTGTCCAAATAGCCCCTTCCACGGGGGGCAGGCCAAGCACCTCCTCAAGGAGTGCGGCACCATGAGAAACTACATCCGCGGTACCCTACACCTGAAGGGCAAGGCCCAGAAGCCTGCCCAGAAGGTCGACGGGGAGGCTGACGGTGGTCAAGGGGAGGGCGCTGAGTTTCTCGAGGTTGGCCAGTGCCTCATGATCTTTGGAGGATCTCAGGCCTACGAATCCCACCGTCAGTGCCGCATCACTCAACAGGAGGTGAACGCCGTTGAGAGCCTTGCCACCCCAACGCGGCTTTGGTGGTCTGAGACAGCCATCACCTAAAGTCGAGATGACTATCCCGACCATGTCTCTCACCCGGGAAGTTACCCACTCATGGTCAGTCCAATCGTGGGCACCACGCGGTTGTCCAGGGTGCTCATGGTTGGCCTCAACATCCTCTACCGTGGCACCCTCGACAAGATGAAGATCCCCAGGAGCATCCTTCATCTAAGCAGAGTGCCATTCTATGGGATCATCCCGGGCAAGGAGGCTGCGCCGCTCAGGCGCATCCGTCTGCACGTCATGTACGGTCAGCTGGACAACTTCCGCAAGGAGCGCTCACCTTTGAGGTGGCCGACTTCCCCGGCACCTACCATACCCTGCTTAGGCGGCCATGTTTCGCGAAGTTCACGACCGTCCCGAATTACACCTACCTGAAGCTGAAGATGCCTGGCCCTAACGGGGTCATCACCATCAGCGCCAGCTTCCAGCAGGCCTACTACTATGACCAGGATTGCATCGCTCTAGCGACCACAATCTCTGCGTCCAACAATCCTGCAGGCTCTGGCCGCGGCACAGGGGAGGCACCGAAAGGGAAAAAGGCCAAGGCGACGGCAGCGCTCGATCGACCGAGCTCTGGTGAAGTTCTCAACGCTACCTGCGGCTGTGAAGGCTCGGCTGGCCCCTCCGTCCGGGTGCTCGGATCCCTAGAAGAAATCAACCCTACTGAGGCAAGTCCTGACCGTTCCCCCTGAGGGAAGGCCTCAGCTGAACCCTCGAGCCAATAGATCAATCTCCCTGCTGAGCGAGGCGTCCGACTCCTACACCGACAAGGCTCCCAGGGGGCAAAATAAAAGCTACGTAGCCTAGCCCCTTCGGCCCACCTTTTGTCCTTTTGTGTTACCTCAACTTTCAGCTGTAATATAAACTTCAATCTCATCATTGTCCACCCTCTTCCAAGGGGTGTTCTGAACAGGGTCCCTTTGTCGCACGAGGCCGACCCACACGGGACAAGTAGGACAAGGGATTCCCTCAGACGTTCGACGACCACTGACCAGCCAGCCCCGACTGCCATATTCCCATCTACGTCACTCTTATCCCGTATCTCTTTTAGATTTTTTCATTCTTGTATCGACTTCTAATCCGAAGACAAGTTGAGCCAACCCGCAACCTAGCGATGCGGGGCGCCCCTCAGAGGGGGCGCAGCCAAGGGTTCAAGGCCAGCCCACGGGGCTTCAAGGCCGCCCAAGGCGACTAAAGTGTGAGGGACGTTCGCGGGTAGGCACAAGCGGCCTTAGTTGGGTGCTCTGAAGTGAAACCAGCCGCCCAATGAACGATGTCTGAGTACTGGCCTAGAGCTCCTCGTGGTGACCCACTAAGGGAGGCAGCGAGCCCCCAAGCTCGGTCGAACGGGCTCGGGAACCAAGCTAGTGGCTCAGTTGGGAAGCAGAGAATCGCCCCTGCGGACTGAGACCGAGGACCGGAACGACTGGATACTCGGGGTTCTCACAGACTTACCCGCTGGCAACACAGGCACGGTGCTCTTGGCCACCAAGGCTAGCGTCGTAATGAGCTCAGCCCAACGAGGGAACCAAAAACTCCGAGCACAACTCAGGAGGTAGAGATTACTTGCGAAAGGTAATTTCATTACATGGGAACGACCCAAAATTAGTTACAATATACAGCGGCAAAAACCGTGAAATAAGACTGCCTATACAGTGGCAAAGACCGTAGGGGATGCCCGACCTCACGTTCGAGCTTCCGCGGCACACAGACAGGCCCAACAAGGGTCCGGTCGCTCCGTCTTCGACCGTGCAGGGGAGCTCGACCCCCACGCGGGGCGGGCTTGGGGACGGGGAGCAACACTGAAAGGTCCTTGTTTGGTTTTGGTAATTGAGTGACAACTTAGGTGGACTAATATGTGTTTATGTGAGATACACAGGTAATTAGTCCACAGGTACACTAGTGTGAGCAACACATGCCATGGAGGTAGAAATGGCTTGGATTTGTTGTGATGCTCACACATGTGATGAAGGAACTCATTGCATATGAGATATGACATGGAGTCATGTGGCTAGGTGGAGAAGATCAAGACAAGACTTGGCTTGATGGACCGGTTGCAAGTGTGAAGGGCAAGTCGAAGGCTTTGAAGCAACAAACCATGTGGCGGGGAAGCTTGAGCAAAGACTTGGTGCTGATGGACCAAGACAACGGTGAAGAGCAAGTGAGGTCAAGATCGATGAACCAATAAGGTCACATGATGATATGAAGTGGATCATATCATTTGTGATAAGAGGTTGGTGCTTGTGTGGCATCAACATTGGAGGAGATAGAATGGAATGCGCAAGGCAAAGGTATAACTTGTAGGGCATTTCATTTCACCAGTCAAAGGTTGTGTAGAGAAGTGCATGACCAGGTTTAGGATAGATGGCCATACTATCAAGAGGGGCAAACTTGTTTGCATATCGGTCATCTAGTGCCACTCGAGTGATCTAACTTTGCATGCATGCTAGGATCGAGTGGCGTGGTGAAAAGAGTGATAATCCTTTAAAAAATGTTTGTGAAAATGCTAACACACTTGCACACGATGGTGTACACTTGGTGGTGTTGGCACATTTGCAAAGGAGAAGAAGTTGGAAGAAAAAGGAGGTGAATTAGGGGCTCTTGGACCCTGGCAGGGGTAGAGTCCGGACCATGGTTGATGGGTCCGGTACTCAACCCTAGCCTTGCTCAGCGGCTGGACTAGCTTCGGACTCTGCGTGGCAGGTGGTTTGAACCATTGATCGCGGGTCCGGACACTGACCCTAAGTGGCGCAGCTCTGGTGAGTGCTCCGAACCCTGGTGAATAGGGGGGTCCAGAACGTGGGCTGTGCATCCAATTGTGACACATGGTAGGCGGAGAAGGCACATGGGAGCGTCCGGACTCAGGGACGTTGGTCCGGACGGTGCGTCCGGACTGAGTCCGGATTGTTTGGAGGCTCACGGGAGCTCTCTGGAGTCATCCGGACCCTGGTGCTCCTTGGTCTGGACGCAGCACTATGTGAGTCCGGAAGCCTCGGTCCGGAGGTGGCTGAGCGCGCGCGAGGTGACCGTTGAGCGCCAACGGTCGACTTCAAATGGTCGGGGACACGTGGCGGCGATCCATGCTCCGGACCCTGGTGGAGCATGGTCCGGACCCCCGGTCTGGAGCCTGGGTCCAGAGCCCCCGCAGCTAGCTTTTGAGCAACGGCTCTATTTGGCCTTTAGGCTATAAATAGAAGGGGTGCTCAGGCTTGGCTGAGGTTGAACACCTTAGGGGACTTAGTGTCCATGCTTGAATGTGCTTGGGAGCCCTCTAACTCACTTGTGCTTGCAAGAGTGCGATTCGATTGCGAGTGAGCGATTCCTACTGCGTTGCATTGTGAGATTGCATCGAGTGGCACTAGGTGATCAAGTTGCAAGCCGGTGGTGCTTGTTACTATTGGAGGTTGCCACCTCCTAGACGGCTTGGAGGTTGTGGTCTCCATCAAAGCACGCAAGAAGATTGTGCGGTGCTCCGGAGAAGTGCTTTTGTGAGGGGTGTTGTGCTCGCCCTGCGGGGATCACGAAGAGCGACTCTAGTAAAGTGAGACGTGAAGAGTGTCAAGTGGTCCAGCCGAGTCGAGTGCTAGAGCTTGTGGTAAGCACTCCACGTGGGAGAGTGTGAGTTGCGGGTCATCACTAGCAAGAGGACCGGCGGCAACCTTGAGCTTGTCTCAACGGGGAGTACGTGGTTGTCAAACCACCGAACCTCGGGAAAAGATTGACCGCATCTTCCCGTTGGTTTGCAATCTCCATACACAAGCTTGAATTTACTTGTTCATATATTATGCTTGTGTTGTTGCTCTTGTGTAGCTAGCTTGCTTGTGTAGCATAGTTGTAGCTATCTTACGTAACTAGTTGGCTTGTGTAGCCTTGCTAGTTACATTGCTTAGTTTGTGTATGATGTGAACCCGTTAGGGTTTGTTCCCGATCTTTCGATGAGAGGGTGTGGATAACTCGATTGGTGGATGGAGATGACGTTCACGACCCGACTACAGCCTACCAAGACTGCGCCTTAGCAACCGATACACCACCTCCAACGGCTGTTACGATCTTGTGGAGCGCAACACCCGGCCACTAGGGCACTCGTCCTGCAAGCAATCGAAGAACTAGCAAGAACAAGTATGTAACAAGTACTGAATTACCAAATATGAATGAAGGTTTCAACTCGATTTCAATAATGGTGGGGTTCTGAAGACAGGAAGACGGGCGACTGATCCAGCACGCGTGCTTACAAGCAAGTAGCGAAGGCTAAACTTGATCTAAACAAAACCCGAGCTGTCTTGGCGGCGGCCAAAGGATATATAACATGGGGAGGACGACCACAAAGGTGTTGGGGTCGTGCTCCAACCCTAGGACGCGTCCCTAATGGACCCAAACTCGATACACGGCCCGTTGGGCCAAAATAAGGTGACGCAGCACCCTGGACAGAAAAACCTCTCGGTGATATTTCGGTCATTGCAACCACTTCAGATAAGATATGGACATGAGACTGGATCCATATGAAAGTAGACTTGAAAAGCTTTCCATCAAGTCCTAGAGCGCCCAAATCCGACTCCGTATGCGACCGTGGTGACCCTCACAAGTTGGAGCTGTGCTGCAGTCCAAATCCAGCCTGCGCGAGTCCTTTTCCCTTTTTGTCTTCTCCTTGGTTCCTAAGCAAAACAAGAGTGCACGCGTCTCCAAGGTCTAAACAAGATGGACAGGAGCTTAAGAGGGAACTCACTTGATGATTAAGTTGACGAGCACGAGCACGAGTAAGAGGACCAACAATAGGAACTGGCGTCGGCGTGGATGCATCATTGGTGTTGATGTCCTCATCATTCTCCCCTTCTTGCATTTGAGTCGTCCTCGACTCAAACTCATCTTCCTCTCCCAAATATGGACTCAAATCTGCAATGTTAAAAGTGGGACTAACCCCAAAATCTACAGGCAATTCCAGCTTATATGCATTGTCATTAACTTTCTCTAGCACTTTAAATGGTCCATCGGCCCGAGGCAGCAATTTAGATTTACGCAGATCAGGAAACATTTCCTTTCTTAAATGCAACCAAACTAAATCTCTAGGTTCAAATTTTAATTCCTTTCTACCTTTATCACCAGCAAGCTTATATTTAGCATTCATACGCTCTATGTTTCCTTTAGTCGTTTCATGTAGTTTCAACATCAATTTCAGCACGCTTAGTAGCATCAAATTTTAGTCTTTCGGAAGATGGCAAAGGCATTAAATCAATCGGAGCACGAGGCAACAAACCATAGACAATCTGAAATGGGCACATCTTTGTAGTAGAATGCAGCGATCGATTATAAGCAAATTCAATATGAGGCAAACATTCTTCCCACATCTTAATGTTCTTCTTTAAAACAGCCCTTAACATAGTAGACAAAGTTCTATTCACAACCTCAGTTTGACCATCAGTTTGGGGATGACATGTAGTAGAAAATAAAAGTTTAGTCCCCAATTTTGCCCACAAAGTCTTCCAAAAATGACTAAGAAATTTAGCATCACGATCAGAAACAATTGTGTTGGGCACTCCATGCAAGCGAACAATTTCTTGAAAGAACAAATCAGCAATATGAGTAGCATCATCAGTTTTATGGCATGGTATGAAATGAGCCATCTTAGAAAATCTATCAACAACCACAAACACACTATCACGTCCCTTCCTAGTCCTTGGCAATCCCAACACAAAATCCATAGAAATATCTTCCCAAGGAGCATTAGGAACAGGTAGGGGTAAATACAAACCATGGGGATTTAACCGTGACTTTGCCCTTTGACATGTCGTGCAACGAGCAACAAATCTCTCCACATCTCTTCTCATCTTTGGCCAAAAGAAATGACCAGCAAGTATGTCCTCTGTCTTTTTTGCTCCAAAATGTCCCATCAAGCCACCTCCATGCGCTTCCTGCAACAATAACAAGCGAACGGAGCTAGCTGGAATGCATAGCTTGTTAGCTCTAAACACAAACCCATCACTAATGATGAATTTATTCCATCCTTTCCCATCTTTACAATGCAGCAACACTTCTTTAAAATCAGCATCATTAACATATTGGTCTTTAATCGTTTCTAATCCAAAGATCTTGTAATCAAGTTGATTCAGTAAAGTATATCTCCTAGACAAAGCATCAGCAATGATATTCTCTTTCCCCTTCTTGTGCTTAATAACATAAGGAAATGATTCAATAAATTCAACCCACTTAGCATGTCTTCGATTCAGTTTTCCTTGATTACGAATATGTTTCAAAGATTCATGATCAGAATGAATAACAAACTCTTTGGGCCACAAATAATGCTGCCATGTTTCTAATGTTCGAACAAGAGCATACAATTATTTATCATAAGTGGAATAGTTTAGAACAGGCCCACTCAATTTCTCACTAAAAAATGCCACAGGCTTGCCCTCTTGTAACAAAACACCACCCAAACCAATCCCACTAGCATCACATTCTAGCTCAAAAGTCTTATTAAAATCAGGAAGTTGGAGGAGAGGTGCATGTGTCAACTTATCTTTCAGCATGTTGAAGGAGTTCTCTTGTACCTTACCCCAATTAAAAGGCACTCCCTTCTTTGTAAGCTCATTCAATGGTGCGGCAATGGTGCTGAAATCCTTCACAAAGCGGCGATAGAATCCAGCAAGTCCTAGGAAATTCCGCACCTGCGTGATAGTCTTTGGTGCAGGCCATCCCTGAATAGCTTCTACCTTGGTTTGATCAACCTCAATTCCCTATGGAGTCACAACATAGCCAAGAAAAGACACTCGTTCGGTGCAAAAGGTGCACTTCTCAAGGTTACCAAATAAACGTGCATCTCGTAAAGCATCAAAAACAGCACGTAAGTGATCAAGATGTTCATTCATAGATTTGCTGTAGATCAAGATATCATCAAAGTAAACTACAACAAATTTTCCAATGAAAGCACGTAAAACCTCGTTCATTAGTCTCATGAAAGTACTAGGTGCATTAGTTAACCCAAAAGGCATTACCATCCACTCATATAAGCCGAACTTAGTTTTGAAAGTAGTTTTCCATTCATCTCCCAATTTCATACGAATCTGGTGGTACCCACTACGCAAATCAACCTTGGAAAACACAACAGCACCAAATTGATCTTATTCCTGGTGCATCTTTGCCAAACCGTGCGCCATACAGGACAAATTCGGAGGAAACAAAAGAAATTCAGCGACAAGTGCAAGAACTACTCGACAAAGGTTATGTGCGTGAGTCTCTTAGTCCTTGTGTTGTTCCGGTTATTTTAGTGCCTAAGAAAGATGGAACATGGCGTATGTGTGTTGATTGTAGAGCTATTAATAATATCACCATTCGATATCGACACCCTATCCCACGTTTAGATGATATGCTTGATGAATTGAGTGGTGCTGTTGTGTTTTCCAAGGTTGATTTGCGTAGTGGGTACCACCAGATTCGTATGAAATTGGGAGATGAATGGAAAACTACTTTCAAAACTAAGTTCGGCTTATATGAGTGGATGGTAATGCCTTTTGGGTT
>JAHUYU010001800.1:0-10096 GCA_030439765.1 Tripidium arundinaceum | reverse complement strand
ATGTCAATGATGGGTGAATTGAAGTTCTTTCTTGGATTTCAAATCAAGCAATTGAAGGAAGAGACTTTTATTAGTCAAACGAAGTACACCCATGATATGCTAAAGAAGTTTGACATGGCGAATGCAAAGCCCATCAAGACTCCCATGCCAACTAATGGACATCTTGATCTAAATGAGGAAGGGCCGTGGACATCAAGGTATATCGCTCCATGATCGGCTCTCTAGTCTATTTGTGCGCATCTAGGCCCGATATTATGCTTAGTGTTTGCATGTGAGCTAGATTTCAAGCTAACCCGAAAGAGTTCCATTTGACGGCCGTTAAGAGAATCTTGAGATATTTAGTACATGCTCCTAACCTTAGCTTGTTGTATCCCAAGGGTTCTAAGTTCGATCTACTTGGCTATTCAGATTCCGATTACGCCGGTTGCAAGGTAGATTGAAAAAGCACTTCTGGGACATGTCAATTCCTTGGACGGTCCCTAGCATCTTAGAGTTCCAAAAAGCAAAATTGTGTAGCCCTTTCCACCGCCGAGGCCGAGTATGTTACAGCCGGTGCATGTTGTGCTCAACTACTTTGGATGAGGCAAACCCTTCGTGATTTCGGATGTCACTTCACCAAAATCCCACTTTTGTGTGACAATGAAAGTGCCATAAAGCTTGCAAACACTAAGCATAATATCGGGCCTAGATGCGCACAAATAGACTAGAGAGCCGATCATGGAGCGATATACCTTGATGTCCACGGCCCTTCCTCATTTAGATCAAGATGTCCATTAGTTGGCATGGGAGTCTTGATGGGCTTTGCATTCGCCATGTCAAACTTCTTTAGCATATCATGGGTGTACTTCGTTTGACTAATAAAAGTCTCTTCCTTCAATTGCTTGATTTGAAATCCAAGAAAGAACTTCAATTCACCCATCATTGACATCTCAAATCACTTGGTCATGATCTTACTAAATTCCTCACAAAAAGAATGATTAGTACTACCGAATATTATGTCATCGACATATATTTGGCACACAAATGTATCTCCGCCAACTTTGTGAGTGAAAAGGGTAGGATCGACTTTGCCTATTTCAAAGCCTTGTTTGAGTAAGAAATCCTTAAAGCATTCATACCATGCTCTTGGTGCTTACTTAAGCCCATAGAGTGCCTTTTGGAGTTTGTAGACGTGGTTGGGAAACTTGGGATCTTCAAAACCCGATGGTTGCTCAACATAGACAAGTTCTTGTATTGGGCCATTGAGAAGTGCACTATTCACATCCATTTGATATAGCTTGAAGTTGTGGTGAGCGGCATAGGCTAGAAGCACCCGGATTGCTTCAAGTCTTTCCACGGGTGCATATGTTTCTTCAAAGTCCAAGCCCTCTACTTGAGTGAAGCCTTGAGCAACCAATCTTGCCTTGTTCATTGTCATCACGCCATGCTCATCTTGCTTTTTTCGGAAGACCCATTTGGTTCCAATGACATTGCTCTTGGGTCTTTCCACCAAGGACCACACTTGATTTCTTTCAAAGTTGTTGAGTTCTTCTTGCATGGCCATCACCCAATCCAGATCATCAAGTGCTTGTTCTACCTTGAGAGGCTCCAAAGAGGAAACAAACGAGTAAACTTGGTAAAAATTTGCTAAGTGTGAACGAGTTGTTACTCCCTTTCGAAGACTCCCAAGGATGTTGTCAATGGGATGATCCTGTTGAATCATTTACCATAGCCTTGGGTGATCAATAGTTTCTTGCTGGTCCACTGGTTCTTTATCTTCATCTTGCTCAAATATAGGTTGTAGGTTTTGTCCACGAATTGGACTGCTGTCAGCTGCTGCTGTCTGCAGGGGCGTGGCACTACCACTCCACAGCACTGCCACTAGTGTGAGCAGCACTACCGATCATGCTTCAACAGCAGGTTGCTGATCAGCTGCAACTTGAGGAGCCTCCTTTTCTGTGGCCTGTACTTCTTGTGGTCTTATACCACCAATGGCCATTTGCTTGATTGCTTCACAAGGTGGTTCCTCATTACCTACAACACTTGAATCAACTTGCTCTACTTGAGAGCCATTAGATTCATCAAACATCATGTCTACCGCTATTTCAACCTTCCCATAGGACTTGTTGAAAACACGGTAGGCATCCTCGTTTGATCCATAACTAAGAAGAAAACCTTCATCAACTTTAGGTGCAAACTTAGAGGATTTGGGTTTCTTGTTGAGTATGAAACACTTACACCCAAACACTCTAAAGTAAGACGCTTTTGGTTTGTTACCGGTTAGAAGCTCATTTCAAGTTTTCTTCAACATCTTGTGTAAGTAGAGGCGGTTGATAGCATGGCAAGCGGTGTTGACGACTTCGGCCCAAAATGAATCTGAAGTCTTGTACTCATCTAGCATTGTCCTTGCCATGTCAATGAGTGTACAGTTCTTCCTCTCTACTACACCATTTTGTTGAGGGGTGTATGGAGTTGAGAACTCATGCTTGATGCCCTCTTCATCAAGAAAATCATCCACGTGGGCGTTCCAAAATTCAGTTCCATTGTCACTTCGCACTTTCTTGATTGGGAAACCGAACTCCTTTTGTGCTCTTCTAATAAAGATCTTCACTTTCTCTTGCACTTGACTCTTGTCAAATATAAAGAACACCCAAGTGAAATGAGAATAATCATCAACAATAACAAGACCATGTTTGTTACCACCGATGCTAAGGTAGGCGACCGGTCCAAAGAGATCCATGTGAATTAGCTCCAATGGTTGCTTGGTGGAGACAATGCTCTTTGGTGGGTGCGGTACACCTACTTGCGTCCCAGCTTGGCATGCGCTACACACCCTATCTTTCTCAAAATGAATATTTGTTAGTCCAAGGATGTGTTCATCTTTTAGAAGTTTGGCCAAGTTCCTCATCCCAACATGGGAAAGTTGGTGATGCCATAGCCAACCCATGCTAGATTTTGCCACTAAACAAGTCTCAAGCTTTGCTTCACTTTTGTTGAAATCAACTAAGTAAAGCTTGCTTTTCAAGCGACCCGTAAAAGCAATAGAGGAATCTTCCCTCCTATAGACTTTCACACCCTTATCCGTAAAGAGAAAATTGTAGCCCATCTCACACAATTGAGAAACGGACAACAAATTATAACTCAATGAATCAACATGTAATACATTAGTAATTGAATGCTCAAGGGTAATAGCAATGTTACCAAGACCGATGACATCCCCTTTTGAATTGTCTCCAAAGACAATGTTCTCATTTGAATGTTGCATAGGAGAATATGATGAGAACACACTCTTTTCTCCGGTCATATGATTTGTACATCCACTATCAAGCACCCAACTTGATCCACCGGAGGAGTATGCCTACAAAACAAGTTTAGTTCCAAGATTTAGGACCCCAAGTAGAATTGGGGCCTTACATGTTAGTCACAAGTATCTTAGAAATCCATATCGTTTTGTTCACATATATGTTGGTTTCTTTACCAACATACTTAGCAACAACTTTACCAAGGTTGTTGCACTTCAACACATAGCAAGATGATAGGCTTTTCCCGGGGTGCATGGGCCTTTGGTTAATAAGCATATTTGTTTTTGGTCACCCATATTGATTCCTTCTATTTCTAGGGAACCTGCTTTTGCCTGGACATCTTCTTCTTGGGCTTGGTCTGATCGGGCGTAGGATTGGTAGCCTTCCCATTTTTGCGGGGCGTGGCACTGCCACTTGCCGAGCAGCACTGCTGCTAGTGCCGCGGGCTGTGCATGCTGAACTCTACCAATCTGCTCCTTCCTCTCAAACTGCACACATTCAAACCCATTTACCAGTTTTCTCCCATTGGTTTTAGCTCCTTTTGTGTGCAGTTTGAGAGGAAGGAGCAGATTGGTAGAGTTCAGCATGCACAGCCCGCGGCACTAGCAGCAGTGCTGCTCGGCAAGTGGCAGTGCCACGCCCCGCAAAAATGGGAAGGCTACCAATCCTACGCCCGATCAGACCAAGCCCAAGAAGAAGATGTCCAGGCAAAAGCAGGTTCCCTAGAAATAGAAGGAATCAATATGGGTGACCAAAAACAAATATGCTTATTAACCAAAGGCCCATGCACCCCGGGAAAAGCCTATCATCTTGCTATGTGTTGAAGTGCAACAACCTTGGTAAAGTTGTTGCTAAGTATGTTGGTAAAGAAACCAACATATATGTGAACAAAACGATATGGATTTCTAAGATACTTGTGACTAACATGTAAGGCCCCAATTCTACTTGGGGTCCTAAATCTTGGAACTAAACTTGTTTTGTAGGCATACTCCTCCGGTGGATCAAGTTGGGTGCTTGATAGTGGATGTACAAATCATATGACCGGAGAAAAGAGTGTGTTCTCATCATATTCTCCTATGCAACATTCAAATGAGAACATTGTCTTTGGAGACAATTCAAAAGGGGATGTCATCGGTCTTGGTAACATTGCTATTACCCTTGAGCATTCAATTACTAATGTATTACATGTTGATTCATTGAGTTATAATTTGTTGTCCGTTTCTCAATTGTGTGAGATGGGCTACAATTTTCTCTTTACGGATAAGGGTGTGAAAGTCTATAGGAGGGAAGATTCCTCTATTGCTTTTACGGGTCGCTTGAAAAGCAA
The DNA here is from genome assembly GCA_030439765.1 of Tripidium arundinaceum. Lineage (NCBI taxonomy): Eukaryota > Viridiplantae > Streptophyta > Magnoliopsida > Poales > Poaceae > Tripidium > Tripidium arundinaceum. Next base: position 5,488 of record JAHUYU010001800.1, on the reverse strand, counting down.
GCTTTACTTAGTTGATTTCAACAAAAGTGAAGCAAAGCTTGAGACTTGTTTAGTGGCAAAATCTAGCATGGGTTGGCTATGGCATCACCAACTTTCCCATGTTGGGATGAGGAACTTGGCCAAACTTCTAAAAGATGAACACATCCTTGGACTAACAAATATTCATTTTGAGAAAGATAGGGTGTGTAGCGCATGCCAAGCTGGGACGCAAGTAGGTGTACCGCACCCACCAAAGAGCATTGTCTCCACCAAGCAACCATTGGAGCTAATTCACATGGATCTCTTTGGACCGGTCGCCTACCTTAGCATCGGTGGTAACAAACATGGTCTTGTTATTGTTGATGATTATTCTCATTTCACTTGGGTGTTCTTTATATTTGACAAGAGTCAAGTGCAAGAGAAAGTGAAGATCTTTATTAGAAGAGCACAAAAGGAGTTCGGTTTCCCAATCAAGAAAGTGCGAAGTGACAATGGAACTGAATTTTGGAACGCCCACGTGGATGATTTTCTTGATGAAGAGGGCATCAAGCATGAGTTCTCAACTCCATACACCCCTCAACAAAATGGTGTAGTAGAGAGGAAGAACTGTACACTCATTGACATGGCAAGGACAATGCTAGATGAGTACAAGACTTCAGATTCATTTTGGGCCGAAGTCGTCAACACCGCTTGCCATGCTATCAACCGCCTCTACTTACACAAGATGTTGAAGAAAACTTGAAATGAGCTTCTAACCGGTAACAAACCAAAAGCGTCTTACTTTAGAGTGTTTGGGTGTAAGTGTTTCATACTCAACAAGAAACCCAAATCCTCTAAGTTTGCACCTAAAGTTGATGAAGGTTTTCTTCTTAGTTATGGATCAAACGAGGATGCCTACCGTGTTTTCAACAAGTCCTATGGGAAGGTTGAAATAGCGGTAGACATGATGTTTGATGAATCTAATGGCTCTCAAGTAGAGCAAGTTGATTCAAGTGTTGTAGGTAATGAGGAACCACCTTGTGAAGCAATCAAGCAAATGGCCATTGGTGGTATAAGACCACAAGAAGTACAGGCCACAGAAAAGGAGGCTCCTCAAGTTGCAGCTGATCAGCAACCTGCTGTTGAAGCATGATCGGTAGTGCTGCTCACACTAGTGGCAGTGCTGTGGAGTGGTAGTGCCACGCCCCTGCAGACAGCAGCAGCTGACAGCAGTCCAATTCGTGGACAAAACCTACAACCTATATTTGAGCAAGATGAAGATAAAGAACCAGTGGACCAGCAAGAAACTATTGATCACCCAAGGCTATGGTAAATGATTCAACAGGATCATCCCATTGACAACATCCTTGGGAGTCTTCGAAAGGGAGTAACAACTCGTTCACACTTAGCAAATTTTTACCAAGTTTACTCGTTTGTTTCCTCTTTGGAGCCTCTCAAGGTAGAACAAGCACTTGATGATCTGGATTGGGTGATGGCCATGCAAGAAGAACTCAACAACTTTGAAAGAAATCAAGTGTGGTCCTTGGTGGAAAGACCCAAGAGCAATGTCATTGGAACCAAATGGGTCTTCCGAAAAAAGCAAGATGAGCATGGCGTGATGACAATGAACAAGGCAAGATTGGTTGCTCAAGGCTTCACTCAAGTAGAGGGCTTGGACTTTGAAGAAACATATGCACCCGTGGAAAGACTTGAAGCAATCCGGGTGCTTCTAGCCTATGCCGCTCACCACAACTTCAAGCTATATCAAATGGATGTGAATAGTGCACTTCTCAATGGCCCAATACAAGAACTTGTCTATGTTGAGCAACCATCGGGTTTTGAAGATCCCAAGTTTCCCAACCACGTCTACAAACTCCAAAAGGCACTCTATGGGCTTAAGTAAGCACCAAGAGCATGGTATGAATGCTTTAAGGATTTCTTACTCAAACAAGGCTTTGAAATAGGCAAAGTCGATCCTACCCTTTTCACTCACAAAGTTGGCGGAGATACATTTGTGTGCCAAATATATGTCGATGACATAATATTCGGTAGTACTAATCATTCTTTTTGTGAGGAATTTAGTAAGATCATGACCAAGTGATTTGAGATGTCAATGATGGGTGAATTGAAGTTCTTTCTTGGATTTCAAATCAAGCAATTGAAGGAAGAGACTTTTATTAGTCAAACGAAGTACACCCATGATATGCTAAAGAAGTTTGACATGGCGAATGCAAAGCCCATCAAGACTCCCATGCCAACTAATGGACATCTTGATCTAAATGAGGAAGGGCCGTGGACATCAAGGTATATCGCTCCATGATCGGCTCTCTAGTCTATTTGTGCGCATCTAGGCCCGATATTATGCTTAGTGTTTGCATGTGAGCTAGATTTCAAGCTAACCCGAAAGAGTTCCATTTGACGGCCGTTAAGAGAATCTTGAGATATTTAGTACATGCTCCTAACCTTAGCTTGTTGTATCCCAAGGGTTCTAAGTTCGATCTACTTGGCTATTCAGATTCCGATTACGCCGGTTGCAAGGTAGATTGAAAAAGCACTTCTGGGACATGTCAATTCCTTGGACGGTCCCTAGCATCTTAGAGTTCCAAAAAGCAAAATTGTGTAGCCCTTTCCACCGCCGAGGCCGAGTATGTTACAGCCGGTGCATGTTGTGCTCAACTACTTTGGATGAGGCAAACCCTTCGTGATTTCGGATGTCACTTCACCAAAATCCCACTTTTGTGTGACAATGAAAGTGCCATAAAGCTTGCAAACAATCCCGTAAGCCACTCAAGAACCAAGCACATAGACATTCAACATTACTTCTTGAGAGACCACGAAACCAAAGGAGATATTGAAATTTGCTATGTGAGCACTGAAAAACAACTAGCCGATATCTTCACTTAGCCTCTCGAGGAGTCAAGGTTTTGTGCTTTTCGTAGTGAGCTAAATATACTTGAGTCTCATAACATGGTTTGAAATATAGCACACCTTAGATTGATCAACTAGTATCTAGGCAAAAGGTTTGCAAAACTTCAATATTGTGCTTCAAAATGATTTATCAAAAGTAAAACATGCTTGATTTGGTCATTTCTTGTAATGATTATCTGTTGCTGACCAATTAAGCAAGAGTATATGTCCATATCCTATTTATATAGAGAGAATATAAGTAGTTAACTCTGCGCTATTGCAGTAGACGCGGCAGTACCGTGCAAACTTGTGGCAGTGCCGCGCGAGCGGCAGTGCCGGGGAGTCACGTGGCAGTGCCGCGCGTCTATTTTCATCTAGAAAATGACCGCTGCAATGGTTACTATGGGGCCCACCTCCTTGCCCTTTTACCCCTTGGGCCCGCAGTAACTCCTCCCTATCTCTCTCTTTCTCTCCAGCGCTCTCTCTCTCTCTTTCCAGCCCGACGACGGCGCTCTCGCTCGCCCGCGCCGTCGCCTGGCCGCCGCGCCGCCTCCCGGCATTGCCACAGCACCCGCCGACCATCTCTTGAGCCGCCGATGAGGGCTCTTGCTCGTGGACCAAGCCATTCTTCTCCTCTCCCTCTCCTTCTCCGGATTTCAATGGTAAAATCATTTTCTAACCCTAGGTTCCCCGATCTATGCAATGGGTTGATTTTAGTTCATAGAATGTGTTTCTTTGTGAATGTTTGATTGTTTAGAAGATAGAATAGTAGATGAAATCGAGTAGCTTCAAGATTCAACATTTGAAACTGAATATGCCTGACGCGGCAGTGCCGCGCCAGTTAGAGGCAGTTTCAATTATTGACTCTTGTTCCTACTCATTTCAACCTATTAGCCTACTCTTCTACTCTCCATCATCCAAACACTTATCAATTCTACGATCTTTTGGCATAGATGCCATCCGGAGATGAGGAGGAAAGGAGAACCAAGAGAAGGATGGATCTAGCTAGGAGGAGGAAACAATCCTCTCGTCATGGTGGTGCTAGTGGCAGTGGTAGAGCTGGCAAAGGTGGTGCAGGAGACATGGGAGCATTGAGGAGCAGATTCAGCCAGAGAGGCAGATAGAGATGATTGGACGAACCATTCATCCAGATACATGTCCTGCTACTCCAGTGCATCTCACAGAGTTTGACAGATCATATATGGTTCCATATCAGGAGGATGTGATGGAGAGAGCTCCTCAGGACACTAGGCAGAGGAACAGGACTTGCTACAGGAATTTGAGCAGGCCTGTGAGGCAGACAAGGATGCAGTCTCCCTATCTTGTCCCAAGGGACACGGGCATAGATTACAGATTTTGAAATGCATTCCATTCTGATTTCTATCTTTCAGTGCTCTTAAGTGCCAGGAAGACTCACATAATCAAGATGAACTATGTTGACTGGGAGCACTTGGTTGCAAGCTTTATGGCACTTTCATTGTCACACAAAAGTGGGATTTTGGTGAAGTGACATCCGAAATCACGAAGGGTTTGCCTCATCCAAAGTAGTTGAGCACAACATGCACCGGCTGTAACATACTCGGCCTCGGCGGTGGAAAGGGCTACACAATTTTGCTTTTTGGAACTCTAAGATGCTAGGGACCGTCCAAGGAATTGACATGTCCCAGAAGTGCTTTTTCAATCTACCTTGCAACCGGCGTAATCGGAATCTGAATAGCCAAGTAGATCGAACTTAGAACCCTTGGGATACAACAAGCTAAGGTTAGGAGCATGTACTAAATATCTCAAGATTCTCTTAACGGCCGTCAAATGGAACTCTTTCGGGTTAGCTTGAAATCTAGCTCACATGCAAACACTAAGCATAATATCGGGCCTAGATGCGCACAAATAGACTAGAGAGCCGATCATGGAGCGATATACCTTGATGTCCACGGCCCTTCCTCATTTAGATCAAGATGTCCATTAGTTGGCATGGGAGTCTTGATGGGCTTTGCATTCGCCATGTCAAACTTCTTTAGCATATCATGGGTGTACTTCGTTTGACTAATAAAAGTCTCTTCCTTCAATTGCTTGATTTGAAATCCAAGAAAGAACTTCAATTCACCCATCATTGACATCTCAAATCACTTGGTCATGATCTTACTAAATTCCTCACAAAAAGAATGATTAGTACTACCGAATATTATGTCATCGACATATATTTGGCACACAAATGTATCTCCGCCAACTTTGTGAGTGAAAAGGGTAGGATCGACTTTGCCTATTTCAAAGCCTTGTTTGAGTAAGAAATCCTTAAAGCATTCATACCATGCTCTTGGTGCTTACTTAAGCCCATAGAGTGCCTTTTGGAGTTTGTAGACGTGGTTGGGAAACTTGGGATCTTCAAAACCCGATGGTTGCTCAACATAGACAAGTTCTTGTATTGGGCCATTGAGAAGTGCACTATTCACATCCATTTGATATAGCTTGAAGTTGTGGTGAGCGGCATAGGCTAGAAGCACCCGGATTGCTTCAAGTCTTTCCACGGGTGCATATGTTTCTTCAAAGTCCAAGCCCTCTACTTGAGTGAAGCCTTGAGCAACCAATCTTGCCTTGTTCATTGTCATCACGCCATGCTCATCTA
>JAHUYU010001240.1:0-13543 GCA_030439765.1 Tripidium arundinaceum | reverse complement strand
ACTAATGACAAAGTTCCACTTGTATTGGAAGCTTATTATTTTGCAGAGACTATACCAAAATACAGTGGAACAAGGATCAAAATACGCCAACAAAGAAAGCGTAATGCAAATCATATACCAAGGAGTCAAGCAAAGGCCCACCTTCATGCAAATTTGGGTCGAACACCTACGTGGAGGCAACCCTGGTCCAACCAAAAGCCCACCAGAGAAAGGCGGTGGCGAGAGGAGCGGGGCCGCACCGCCACTGGCGCCCCTCAGGCCCACCTTTCTCTGGCGGTTGCATGCCGACATGTAGAGGCGGGTGTAGGCTAGTTTCCTATTTTATGGCACCCCAAACCGACCTCCTTCATGTATAAAAGGAGGGGTAGTGCTCTAGGAGGGGTAGTGCTCTCATATCACACACACCACCTTGAGTCAACACATCTTGAGCACACCTCTCTAGTTTTTACTTTTTCCTTAGTAGTGCTAGAGCAAGGCAAAGCTACCTTGGAGGGCTTGACTCCTTGGAGAAGAATCTTGGTATGAATAAGATGAATCATTTCTCCAAAGTCTTGTCTTCATTTTATCGATATAGTTATGCAAGTAAACTAGAGTATAGTTCTCATGATATTATCTTGATATATGAGCTACTCTATAGTTTATATGTCATGATGTTGCCATGTAGAACTTTATGCTTAAGCATTCATATCATGTTTATGATAAGAAATAGAGTTAAGTTGAGGTGGCGGTTCATCGTGCTTTCGAGTGTGCCCAAGCTTCTTACCTGTCGATCCGTAGGGTCGGGGACCCGGGGGGGGCTTGGGTAGTTTCTCTATATGCGAGCATGGTGCTCGGGTATATAGAAACAGGTGAATGCATTTCATGCTCCACGGTTGAGGGGTAGACGGCAGGTGGTGACAGCCCTGTCCGTCCTTCGTAATCCCCCACGTTCGGGTATGGTGTAGGAGTACGTAAATTGTCACCTGAGGTTGCTGGCAGACCAGTACTCGGTGGCCTCCTGACCTATCTCACACTTAGCGCTAATTCTTACTCATATACATGTATGATACTTACTATTCTTTGCATAGCTGTATCAAGGATATGCCTGCTCTCATAGATTTATTCTTTTATTCTTTAGACCTTCTTCCTTCTTTCTCTGCTCAGGTGTTAGACTCGAGTGTGTGTCACACTATCCCAAAACTATCATGTTTACCCCTGCCATAAGCATTTGGTTCATCTTTGCAATCATGTTATCTTGTTCATATCCATACTAGACCCCTTACACCATGCCTTCCTTTGGGAAAATATAAATAACGATACCCTGAGATACTTCCGGGTGAAATGCTACAACGGTATTTCCGTGCGCTTGCGGAGTTAAATATGTAATCGTTAAGATTTACCGGTTGACATTCTCTAGTGTCATTGCCTTTTCTGGTGGTGATGCTAGAAAATGCCAACAGGCATTTCTGGCGCCGTTGCCGGGGATGGATCCTACCTCTATTCTTGGTGACGACGCTAAGAAATGCCAACAAGCATTTCTGGCGCCGTTGCCGGGGAAGGCATTGGTGTATAAGATCTAGTAGGACATGTTCATGATAATATGCATGCATGATAACCACTGCTTATGCAGGCTAACTCTGCTTGTTTTCTCCTGTTGTGGATGAAAACAGGATAGTGTATGACTGGTTTCTCCCTGCCGAACAACTACATCAGCAATCCAGAGGCACTCCTAAGGAAGAACCGGTCTCGTGCCGCTTCTTTCTTCTGCTACTCCACCGTCAGCTGAACCAGTCAGACCCCGCACCATCCGCTACTACCGCTATGGCCCAGAAGACCCTCCGCGAATTCTCTGTCCCGGCCGTTTCCAACGTGCCCACCGGGCCCGCTGTCAACGTAGGTGACAAGAACTTTGAGCTTCGTACCAGGCTCATTACGAATGGTGCAGGCAAGCCCGTTCTGACGGCTTGCAAAGCTGAGGACTGCAAACGCGCATCTCAGCACTTCCTTGAGTTGTGCGACACCTATCGTTATCAAGACTGTCGCACCGGAGATCATCAGGCTCCGTCTGTTTCCCTTCTCCCTTGTGGGGAAGGCTGAAACAGTGGTTCTACAAGGACAAGGAAGCAGTCGACACGTGGGCAAATGCTCCACGGCGTTTCTCGCCGAAATTCTTCCCCATGGGCAAAACCACTGCCCTGAGGGGAAGAATTGCCAACTTCCAGCAAAATTCCACCTGAAACCATACCCGAGGCGTGGGAAAGGCTACAAGAATACATCCTCGCCTGCCCACCCACGGTATGGAAACTGGCTGGTGCTCCAAACTTTTATGATGGGTTAACACCCATGTCAAAAGGGCACCTTGATGCCTGCTGCTGGAGGGGCATTCCTCTCACTCACCACCACCGGAGCTACAGGCTCTGATCGATAAAATGGTGACCAACCAAAGTTGGGGAGAGGAAAGAAAACAAGCAAAAAGGCATGCATACCGTGAAGGAGACCGGATATGCTTGCTGCCAAATTAGACCTCCTCATGAAAAGACTTGATGAACGTGCCACTGAAAAGGAAATACAAGGCACTGTCAAGGCCATGGACTCGCAGATGACCTGCGAGGTCTGTGGTGATGTTGGCCACTCGAGGAATGACTGCCCCGAGACCCGTGAAGACGCTGCCTACATAAACAATGGGTTCCGACAACTAGGAGGCAATAACGGGTGGAACAATCAACAGCGTCCACCATTTCAAGGAGGTAATTCAAATTTCAATTCCAATTACAATTCGAATCAACCTTCCTTGAAAGACTTAGTTTTAGGCCAAGCAAAAATCAATGAAAATCTTACTAAAAAGCTTGCCTATAATGATAAAGTACTTGAAAATATAAATTCTAAATTTGAAAGTTTATCCTCCTCTGTTAAGAATCAGCTGAGCTTTAATAAAATGATAGAAACTCAACCAGCTCAGATTGCTTCTACTTTTTCTGCTGAAAATAATGGAAAAATCCTGGGGTAACCAGAACCTCCTATTGAAACTGTAAAACTAGTTGCATCGAGGTTTGGTAAGCCTCTAACCCGGCCAACCTACGACTATCCTCTCGATCCACCCTTCGTCACCAAGAAGGAAGATCCCGGCCGGCCAACCATCAAGTGCTCAATTGGGGCAAGAACTTTCCCCAACGCCTACTGCGACCTTGGAGCAAGCATAAACATCATGTCCAAGGTAACATATGATAATTTACTATACGGACCTCTGTCAACCACAGATATCCAGTTGCAGCTGGCAGATCAATCTATACGAGCACCAGAGGGAATAGCTAAAGATATACTGGTAAGAATCCAAGGAAGCTATGTCCCCACAGACTTCGTCGTCCTTGACATGGGCGATGACGACGAAGTACCCCCTTCTTCTGGGAAGGCCATTCATGAACACGACAAACGCAATCATCTATGTGGGAACGGGGCGCATCCACTTCCAGCTTTCGGATCAGGTAATAAAATGTCATTTCAATGGATATCATATATGCAAGGAATAGTAAGTAATCATACATGTACATGAGTAAGAGCTAGCGCTAAGTGTGAGATAGGTCGGGAGGCCACCGAGTACTGGTCTGCCAGCAACCTCATGTGACAATTTACGTACTCCTACACCATACCCGAACGTGGGGGATTACCAAGGACGGACAGGGCTGTCACCACCTGCCGCCTACCCCTCAACCGTGGAGCATGAAATGCATTCACCTGTCTCTATATACCCGAGCACCATGCTCGCGTATAGAGAAACTACCCAAGCCCCCCCCCCCCCCGGGTCCCCGACCCTACGGATCGACAGGTAAGAAGCTTGGGCACACCCGAAAGCACGATGAACCGCCACCTCAACTTAACTCTATTTCTCATCATAAACATGATATGAATGTTTAAGCATAAAGTTCTACATGGCAACATCATGACATATAAACTATAGAGTAGCTCTTATATCAAGATAATATCATGAGAACTATACTCTAGTTTACTTGCATAACTATATCGATAAAATAAAGGCAAGACTTTGGAGAAATGATTCATCTATTCATACCAAGATTCTTCTCCAAGGAGTCAAGCCCTCCAAGGTAGCTCTGCCTTGCTCTAGCACTACTAAGCAAAAGGTAAAAACTAGAGAGGTGTGCTCAAGATGTATTGACTCAAGGTGGTGTGTGTGTAAAGAGAGCACTACCCCTCCTTTTATACATAAAGGAGGTCGGTTTGGGGTGCCATAAAATAGGAAACAAGCCTACACCGCCTCTACATGTCGGCATGCAACCGCCAGAGAAAGGTGGGCCCGAGGGGAGCCAGTGGCGGTGCGGCCGCACCCTGGGTGCGGACGCACCCTGGCCCACTCCTCTCGCCACCGCCTTTCTCTGGTGGGCCTCTGGTTGGGCCAGGGTCGCCTCCACGTAGGTGTTCGGCCCAAATTGTGCATGAAAGTGGGCCTTTGCTTGACTCCTTGGTATATGATCTGCGTTACGCTTTCTCTGTTGGCGTATTTTGATTCTTGTTCCACTGTATTTTGGTATAGTCTCTGCAAAATAATAAGCTTCCAATACAAGTGGAACTTTGTTAATAGTAAATGCATATGTGTTAAAAGTATGTTCATTCCTCCTGCTTTTGGACTATAATTGGCGGTCGGATATGGTCGTTAGTGACCGCCAACACACTGTACCATCTGCAACAAGGGGGAATAAACCCTGAGTACAGAAATGTACTCAGCTAGACTTACCCGTCTTAAACCAGAAACAAATTGACACCAAGGAGTATGCAAGGCTTTATAAGGTGTAGGTGGCTTGACAACATTTGCATAAAAGGTTGCTAAGTAAACCTCAACATTCAATTATTTAGCATCAAGTTATTTAGAGCTATTTTACTAAATTTGCATATATCCTGTAACAATCATGTGATTAAGACAATAGCATTACATGAGTAACCATATCCAGTTTAATTGCATCGATTATCATAACCATCATCTTTCATCAAGTTTACCACGAATGCTGGACAGTGACCAAGTTTCTCACAATCCGGGAGAGACAACGATTCGAATCAGTTGCAACCAGCTGGGCAAGAATCCAGAACACAAACCCAGGCCCACCAGCAATGGTAGCCTTAGATCACCTTTGGTACAATTTGGGAACAGTCGTGGGTTTGAACTGTGTTGCACACTCAGGGAAACAAACAGGAGCCGGGATTTTCAGGCAACGCCTGCCAGAGGTCCTTCCGCGTTCTTCACACATACAACCTCCCCTCCAGTGTGCGCATCATCATCTCAACTTCCCGGCCCGAATTGAGCTACTAGGCTTTGCGTCGGAACGAGTTATCCGGCCAGCTATGTGAAGGGCTATGTTCAATCTCGACCAAGGCCCAACAACGGTACGGTCCTTAACCGACACAGACGGGATCAACATAAACCAACATAAACCATTCACATATAAGATCCCGCCTGGTCTTCGTTTACATATCATCAATTGTTTCTTTTCCACGATAGCAAATATAGCCAACTGCGACCAGGTATCCACCTATAGCTCGCAGGTGACAGGAATCACCCGACTTCTACCAGTCTAAGCATGGCTAAGCACAGGTTTCGATCCTGGACCTACAACAGGTTGATAAGATATATTTTTCTGGACAAGGAATGGTAGGTGCATCGAGTGTTTTCAAACAACTCCTATAACTTAATGCATAGAACAATAAAAGGACTCAAGTGCATTTTAATAAACGCTGGGAGACTTAATATGCTCCAGGGCTGGCCTTTAATGTAGCTAGTGAGGGTGTGCTCCGGACACTCCGGCAACTCCTGGACCTGTCCTTCTCCTTCTGGAGCCTCCTGCTAGATCTCCTGTGGGTTCTCCTCTCCCACTGTCTCGAACTCCAGTAAACTCACTCCCTCCGGCGATCCAATATGCATGAATACATATATAAATAAAACGAATGCACAGGAGATGACATGTATGTGTGATATGATGCAAACCTGGCAGAATAAGACATGATATCACAGCAGCAAGTCACTAACATAAACATGTTTAACATGGTAACAAGAGGTGATTAGCTTTCTAGTTTATTTGACCGAGTAGGTGCATATCCCTTCCTAGAAGAAATAGACACTCACCCTTTTCAAGCAACCTAAGGTAGAGTTGTTCCTCAGCTGTTAAGGGCCTAACACCTGAAGCTAGCAACTCAATTTAATTAGCTTAAGCTACTAAAGCAAGGCACAAAGCTCAATCAAAGCAAACAACACAAGAAAAGCTAGACACGAGCATTAGAGAGCAAAAATAAAAGCTAACTACATATATACAATCAAATCTGAGCGCAACCAATGATATCATATATGTTCTAATCATGCTAGAAAAGCTATTGGTTGCCCTTAAATAAATTAGTTGCATGCCTTTATTAATTTCCTTAGATAGCACGGTGAAATAGAGAATTGCTATTTCTGGTTCTCAATAAAATCTGTGAAAATTACAGTAGCTTAAGAATGTATTCAGTAGTATACTATATAAATTTCATGATTTTTTAGCAAGTATAGCAACCTCTAAAATTCTAGCAATCAAAACATGCATAAAATAACATAAACAGTTACACCCTAGTGAAAAGTGTCAAACAATAGATTTCATATTTTTTGTGAAATCTACACATTACCAGGAAGCTATGAAAATTATTTCATGCCCAAGAGATACATAAATTTCCCACAATCATTTTCCCACGAAAACAAGCATTTTAGCAAGTTAAATAAGAAAAGCATAGTAAAAGCATCACTACTACAGATTCAGTATTTTTTCCTAACTTCTTCTAGTTACCAGAAAGCTGTGATAAATTTTTCATAACAGAAGACACATAAAGTAGCCATACTCATTTTTGCAAGAAAACTAGCATTAGACAAGGATAAATCAAAACAACATAGTAAAGTCATGTAAACTGTAGATTCAATATTTTTCTTAGATAATACATGTCAAAACAAGATTAACAAAACTAGAATCACATTTTTAGTATACTCCTAGCTTCAGTTTCACATTTAACAAGATTAAGTAGGACTTATACACGGTAATTAATACAGCACACAAAACATTTCCAAACAGTAAGTTTTATGATTCTATTAGATAGAGCATTTCATAACAAGAACAACAAAACTAGTTTCACCCAATTTGGACTCCGACAACTCCAGATATAAATTCTACAAGATTAACGCATTTCCTGGAAAAGAATAAAACAAAAACAAAAAGACTAAACCCTAGTTGCTGCCATGCGCACTCGGTGCATTGCACCCAGAGGCGCCGCTGGGACCCAGGGTCAAACTGGCCCCACATGTCACAGGCACAAAGCAGGGCACTGGTTTTAACCGGGCGGAGCTCGCCGACGGCAAGGATCCTGGCGGCGGGGTTGGCACCACCGTGTTCCCCTCGATGCCCCACATCCACTAGGCTAGGTCACAGCTCTGGTGGTGGCCTCTAGGCAAGGCGGTGACGATTATGGCGGCTCGACGGCAAGAGCGCACGCGCGGCCAACGTGGCACAACGATGGAAACGCCGCGGCTAGCTAAGGCAGCTCGTGCGGAGCTACGGCGGAGCCTCCTAGGGTACCGGCGAAACCTAGGGTTTGGGCTTGAGCTCAGTTGAGTGGTGGCGGTGTGCGTGCCCGCGGGCATGCCCATTCATAGCTAGTGCATGGCAGCGACGTGCCGTGTTCCGGCGAGGGCATTCCGGTAGAGACTAAAGGAGGTTCGGCGCTAGCTTCTATGACCTATGGCGAATGCGAGATGAAAGAGAGAGAGAGAGAGAGAAAGAACAGAGAGGAATGGGAGTGGGATAGCCGCGCGCAAGCTCAACTCGGTGGCAACGCGAATGCGGTGGCAACATCCGCCCGATTGGCCCTTACCTCACGAAGAACGACGAAGCGGCTAGGTTGGGAACATGGAGGAGCTCAAGGTGGTGTTGTCGGTACGGCGAATAGGGCGGTGGTGCGGTGGTTGCGGTGTATTTCGCCGGTGAAAATGAGGCGATGGCGGCGACTCCCCACTTCAACCGAGAGGAGGAGAAGAGTGGGAGAGCGAGCAAGTGAGTGAGAGGGAAGGAGAGAAGCAGCGTGGGCGCTCGGCTTCCCATCCTCGCGCATGGACGCGCCATGGCGGGCGAGAGCGCCGCGCGGCAGCCGAGCTCTGCGGCCGGTCGGCCATGACTGCGCCCTAAGCCAGTTCAAAAACAGCTAAGTGCCGACTGACACACCATTTTCTTCCCCCTCTAACTCTCTAACCGGCTGATGATTCGATCGACCAAAAGCTCATTGCCATCGTGCCATATGAGTACTATAACTTTGCTAAAAGTAGCTTGGCCAAACTCGAATTAGTTTTCAAACGACAAGGTCCCAAACGTGGCTACATCGAAACTGGAAAACCAGTTTCAGTCCATTAAGGGCTTGGCCAAATTTTTGGGTTCCAAAACAGCACTGCATTAGATCTTTGAGCTACTGTTAGATTAGGTTAGAGACCAAACTAGGTCTGGACTCTTAAACAAAGTTTGCTCTACTGAAGCTAAACTACAATTTTTGTTAAGGTCCAACTCCATGCAAGCACTCTATAACATAAGTCAACATAGCTCAAAACAGCATCAAGAAAAAGTTGAAAAACAAGCAACCAACACTTAGAAGCATTTTTAGCCTAGATGACCAACATACACCCTATCTCAATTTTGGTCCTAAGCATGTCTAGGTTGGTTAGGTGGACAAACAACACTCACTTGCATTACCACTCATGACCATCAAGCAACACAAGGCAAATTTAGCATTCCATGAAACAAACATAACAACAATTGCATTAACATGTGATGATGCTCATGTATGAATGAATGATGCTTATGCTCATGCAATGGAATGCAATACAATGTAATGCAAGGTGCAAGCTTAATACCTAGGGTGTTACAATGGACTCGAACTTGACATGGATTGGGCCTCCAACTTGACGTGGACGCCCTTGCTGGCCTCCAAAGGAGATGGCCAAGGAGGAGGACGTCCAAGTGCTTCCTTAGTATGTTCTCCATCTCCTTGGGGTGTGCTCCAACTTGGGCCATGGTCCCAATGGTGACAATCAAGCCCACGATGACATCGTAGCACCTGGCAGAAATAGTGACAGCATGTCTTGATGATTTGGAGGCCTTGCCAATGTGATATTAAGGTTAGATCATATCCATTTGAAAGCTTATCAAACAAGCTTTTCATAAAGTGCTCATTGACCTCAATTGCACTCTAGATGAAGGAGTTATGGCCTTCCCAATGAAGTACTGTCGGACTATCGATGAACCGAATGTTCAACTTTGATGGGTTTGCACTCTAAGATCCCATCATCATATCCCTTGTTCCTAAGCACATTTGGAATAGCAATATGAGGTAGTAACCAATTCTTAGATTTATCATTATGCAAATACAGAAACGAGCTCACATATAATCAATGGTCATATCTATAGGTGTCATGTCGTCATCAGTAGTCTAGTTGAAAAAGGCTAAGGACCTCATCAGGGATCTCTCGGAGACCTTCGATAACCTCCAAAAATTTGATATAAAGTTGAACCCGGAGAAGTGCACCTTTGGTGTTCCTTCAGGAAAACTGCTGGAATATATCATATTGGCAAGGCCTCCAAATCATCAAGACATGCTGTCACTATTTCTGCCAGGTGCTACGATGTCATCGTGGGCTTGATTGTCACCATTGGGACCATGGCCCAAGTTGGAGCACACCCCAAGGAGATGGAGAACATACTAAGGAAGCACTTGGACGTCCTCCTCCTTGGCCATCTCCTTTGGAGGCCAGCAAGGGCGTCCACGTCAAGTTGGAGGCCCAATCCATGTCAAGCTCGAGTCTAACACCTGAGCAGAGAAAGAAGGAAGAAGGACTAAAGAATAAAAGAATAAATCTATGAGAGCAGGCATATCCTTGATACAGCTATGCAAAGAATAGTAAGTAATCATACATGTACATGAGTAAGAGCTAGCGCTAAGTGTGAGATAGGTCGGGAGGCCACCGAGTACTGGTCTGCCAGCAACCTCATGTGACAATTTACGTACTCCTACACCATACCCGAACGTGGGGGATTACCAAGGACGGACAGGGCTGTCACCACCTGCCGCCTACCCCTCAACCGTGGAGCATGAAATGCATTCACCTGTCTCTATATACCCGAGCACCATGCTCGCGTATAGAGAAACTACCCAAGCCCCCCCCCCCCGGGTCCCCGACCCTACGGATCGACAGGTAAGAAGCTTGGGCACACCCGAAAGCACGATGAACCGCCACCTCAACTTAACTCTATTTCTCATCATAAACATGATATGAATGTTTAAGCATAAAGTTCTACATGGCAACATCATGACATATAAACTATAGAGTAGCTCTTATATCAAGATAATATCATGAGAACTATACTCTAGTTTACTTGCATAACTATATCGATAAAATAAAGGCAAGACTTTGGAGAAATGATTCATCTTATTCATACCAAGATTCTTCTCCAAGGAGTCAAGCCCTCCAAGGTAGCTCTGCCTTGCTCTAGCACTACTAAGCAAAAGGTAAAAACTAGAGAGGTGTGCTCAAGATGTATTGACTCAAGGTGGTGTGTGTGTAAAGAGAGCACTACCCCTCCTTTTATACATAAAGGAGGTCGGTTTGGGGTGCCATAAAATAGGAAACTAGCCTACACCGCCTCTACATGTCGGCATGCAACCGCCAGAGAAAGGTGGGCCCGAGGGGAGCCAGTGGCGGTGCGGCCGCACCCTGGGTGCGGACGCACCCTGGCCCACTCCTCTCGCCACCGCCTTTCTCTGGTGGGCCTCTGGTTGGGCCAGGGTCGCCTCCACGTAGGTGTTCGGCCCAAATTGTGCATGAAAGTGGGCCTTTGCTTGACTCCTTGGTATATGATCTGCGTTACGCTTTCTCTGTTGGCGTATTTTGATTCTTGTTCCACTGTATTTTGGTATAGTCTCTGCAAAATAATAAGCTTCCAATACAAGTGGAACTTTGTTAATAGTAAATGCATATGTGTTAAAAGTATGTTCATTCCTCCTGCTTTTGGACTATAATTGGCGGTCGGATATGGTCGTTAGTGACCGCCAACACACTGTACCATCTGCAACAAGGGGGAATAAACCCTGAGTACAGAAATGTACTCAGCTAGACTTACCCGTCTTAAACCAGAAACAAATTGACACCAAGGAGTATGCAAGGCTTTATAAGGTGTAGGTGGCTTGACAACATTTGCATAAAAGGTTGCTAAGTAAACCTCAACATTCAATTATTTAGCATCAAGTTATTTAGAGCTATTTTACTAAATTTGCATATATCCTGTAACAATCATGTGATTAAGACAATAGCATTACATGAGTAACCATATCCAGTTTAATTGCATCGATTATCATAACCATCATCTTTCATCAAGTTTACCACGAATGCTGGACAGTGACCAAGTTTCTCACAATCCGGGAGAGACAACGATTCGAATCAGTTGCAACCAGCTGGGCAAGAATCCAGAACACAAACCCAGGCCCACCAGCAATGGTAGCCTTAGATCACCTTTGGTACAATTTGGGAACAGTCGTGGGTTTGAACTGTGTTGCACACTCAGGGAAACAAACAGGAGCCGGGATTTTCAGGCAACGCCTGCCAGAGGTCCTTCCGCGTTCTTCACACATACAACCTCCCCTCCAGTGTGCGCATCATCATCTCAACTTCCCGGCCCGAATTGAGCTACTAGGCTTTGCGTCGGAACGAGTTATCCGGCCAGCTATGTGAAGGGCTATGTTCAATCTCGACCAAGGCCCAACAACGGTACGGTCCTTAACCGACACAGACGGGATCAACATAAACCAACATAAACCATTCACATATAAGATCCCGCCTGGTCTTCGTTTACATATCATCAATTGTTTCTTTTCCACGATAGCAAATATAGCCAACTGCGACCAGGTATCCACCTATAGCTCGCAGGTGACAGGAATCACCCGACTTCTACCAGTCTAAGCATGGCTAAGCACAGGTTTCGATCCTGGACCTACAACAGGTTGATAAGATATATTTTTCTGGACAAGGAATGGTAGGTGCATCGAGTGTTTTCAAACAACTCCTATAACTTAATGCATAGAACAATAAAAGGACTCAAGTGCATTTTAATAAACGCTGGGAGACTTAATATGCTCCAGGGCTGGCCTTTAATGTAGCTAGTGAGGGTGTGCTCCGGACACTCCGGCAACTCCTGGACCTGTCCTTCTCCTTCTGGAGCCTCCTGCTAGATCTCCTGTGGGTTCTCCTCTCCCACTGTCTCGAACTCCAGTAAACTCACTCCCTCCGCGATCCAATATGCATGAATACATATATAAATAAAACGAATGCACAGGAGATGACATGTATGTGTGATATGATGCAAACCTGGCAGAATAAGACATGATATCACAGCAGCAAGTCACTAACATAAACATGTTTAACATGGTAACAAGAGGTGATTAGCTTTCTAGTTTATTTGACCGAGTAGGTGCATATCCCTTCCTAGAAGAAATAGACACTCACCCTTTTCAAGCAACCTAAGGTAGAGTTGTTCCTCAGCTGTTAAGGGCCTAACACCTGAAGCTAGCAACTCAATTTAATTAGCTTAAGCTACTAA
This sequence comes from Tripidium arundinaceum, assembly GCA_030439765.1. Lineage (NCBI taxonomy): Eukaryota > Viridiplantae > Streptophyta > Magnoliopsida > Poales > Poaceae > Tripidium > Tripidium arundinaceum. The sequence goes on along the minus strand of JAHUYU010001240.1, from coordinate 911 downwards.
AGCAAGGCACAAAGCTCAATCAAAGCAAACAACACAAGAAAAGCTAGACACGAGCATTAGAGAGCAAAAATAAAAGCTAACTACATATATACAATCAAATCTGAGCGCAACCAATGATATCATATATGTTCTAATCATGCTAGAAAAGCTATTGGTTGCCCTTAAATAAATTAGTTGCATGCCTTTATTAATTTCCTTAGATAGCACGGTGAAATAGAGAATTGCTATTTCTGGTTCTCAATAAAATCTGTGAAAATTACAGTAGCTTAAGAATGTATTCAGTAGTATACTATATAAATTTCATGATTTTTTAGCAAGTATAGCAACCTCTAAAATTCTAGCAATCAAAACATGCATAAAATAACATAAACAGTTACACCCTAGTGAAAAGTGTCAAACAATAGATTTCATATTTTTTGTGAAATCTACACATTACCAGGAAGCTATGAAAATTATTTCATGCCCAAGAGATACATAAATTTCCCACAATCATTTTCCCACGAAAACAAGCATTTTAGCAAGTTAAATAAGAAAAGCATAGTAAAAGCATCACTACTACAGATTCAGTATTTTTTCCTAACTTCTTCTAGTTACCAGAAAGCTGTGATAAATTTTTCATAACAGAAGACACATAAAGTAGCCATACTCATTTTTGCAAGAAAACTAGCATTAGACAAGGATAAATCAAAACAACATAGTAAAGTCATGTAAACTGTAGATTCAATATTTTTCTTAGATAATACATGTCAAAACAAGATTAACAAAACTAGAATCACATTTTTAGTATACTCCTAGCTTCAGTTTCACATTTAACAAGATTAAGTAGGACTTATACACGGTAATTAATACAGCACACAAAACATTTCCAAACAGTAAGTTTTATGATTCTATTAGATAGAGCATTTCATAAC
>JAHUYU010001204.1:0-14137 GCA_030439765.1 Tripidium arundinaceum | reverse complement strand
TTACAACCGGACACGTCCGGTATTGGCCCCTGCGCTGATTTTGTATATTGCCTGTTCTAACTCTTGTGTTGCAGGGTTGTAGCTCCTAGATATATTTTATATCTCTTGTATACTCTGTGGTTCTCTCTTGAGGGTTGTTTTACTTTGTTTAGGAGTTTCCTTGGAAACTCCGTTATTAATTGTTTCCACATTTTAAGGTGTTAATTTTCAGAAACGCCTATTCAACCCCCCCCCCCCTCTCTAGGCGGCATCCTCTGTCCTTACAAGTTCACACATCAAACCACACATGTTCAAGTCAGAAAATCTAGGTTTTCCTATGTTTACCACTTGCTACCAACTGAAAATACTTAGTATTCTAGTCACCAAATAACAACTTAGTTGTCTTAGCTCTTTAGTACCATTTAAGTTCCTCTTCCATCAATGAATGTGCAAGCCTTTCCCTAAAATAGTGCTTCAGATCAGTTTCTGTTGCACTAAGAAGTTGAGTCTCAGCCTTCTTATCTAATTCACCTACTTTCCTAATTAAATTTTCCTTCTCCTTCCTTGAATTTTAAATTTCTATTTTAGTAGTGGTGTTGTTCCTCTCTTCTCCTTATTCTAAATGTCAGCCACCAATTCCGAGAACCCATCCCGTAGCAACCAACTAGGCTCAAATTTGAACAAAAAGCTTGTTTTGTTGCTGTGGGTACCATTTCCTTTATCAAGCAACAGAGGGGAGCGATCCAAAATTTTCCTAATCAAAGCCTGGACGGTTGTTAGGGGAAATTTAGTTTCCTGCTCTGTACTTACTAGGATCTGATCAAGTCTCTCTAGAGTTAGCTCAAGTAAATTTTCTATTCGACAATTCAAGCTCCCTCAAGTTCAAACCATCCAAGATTGCATTGAGCAAAAAGGGCCACCTATCATTGTAATTATCATTTTGAAGAGTATCATTGCAAGTATCATTATTCTTCTCATGTGGATTCCTAATAATATTGAAATCATGTAACACCCTAAATTTTGCAACATTTTAAAATAGGAGAAATTGGATTTTATTTGGTATTTTGTGATCATATAAACCTAGAAAAATAAATAAATTTCATTAACTTAAAACCAAATATAAGGTTAGCTACATGATTGAGCATTCATGCTGATGCATCATATTTTGTATTGTGTGCTCTATTTGAAAAGTCAAAAGAGAATTCAAATTTCCTTTTGAAAATGGCTTTGTAAAATTTTGGGAGAAATTAGAAAAGGAAAAAGGGTTCCCTTCCCCTCCCTGGTTTCGGCCCGCTCGGCCTCCTGCCTGTGGCCAGCGCGCCGGCCCGCTCTCCCTCCCTCGCCCCGCCTTGGGCCGAGCAGCCGCGGCCCAGTTTCGCCCGCGCGCGGCCGCGCAGCACGCCGCAGCCCAGCTCGCTCGCGCGCGTCCACTCCCGCAGGCGTAGCCGCGCTCCTGAGTCGCCGACAGGTGGGACCGCTTGGTCAGCCTCACCGTCGCCTTCTTCCTTCTCAAGCCGGCGGAGCCGCCGCCTTCCTTTTTCTTCCCCGATCGAATCCGTCGCCAAATCCTCTCCTTCCTTATCTGGAGCCACCCCAGGGCTATTTAAGCCGGGCGCCGCGCACCGCCGATCCCATCTCGCCCTCGTCCAGCCGCCGTAGCCCTTACAAGCTCCGCCGCCGCGAGTGCGAACCCTAGCCGCCGCCATTCCAAGCCGCGCGTCGTTTTGAGACTACGCTCGCCTCAGCGATTGCCTTAGGTGAGTTCGCCGTGTTCCTCTCTTCCTCCCTGTACTCTCCGTTCGAAGAATGGTGCCCGGAAACAAGGAATTGCGTTTTCCGGCCATGGCGCCGCCGGGCCGCTCGCCGTCGGCGACGCAAACGCCGCCGTCATCCTCATCATCGCGGTTGGAACGTCCAGATCAGATCGGACGGTCGAGAATCGAAGATACCGTTTCGGCCGGTGTTTTTGCATAAGAGGCCCTGGACTTTTCCAGTTTATAAACCGCAGTCCATGGCGTATTTCCGAATTACGTTTTCCTTTTCTTAAAGCGTATTTGATCTCGGTAATTCAAGAATACGTTTTCTGATAATTACAGTTTTGCCACTAATCTTGTTTTGGCTATAAAATCTCCGTTTTAACTCCGATTTGACCCGTTCAAATTGCGTTAGGTTCGTATTCGAGAGCTCTACATGATAGTGCTGCTGCTTAGTAGGTTTGAAACATTTTAATTTTGAGTTTGTATTAAAGTAATTATTTATCTTCATGAAATCTTAGTAAAATCATAACTTCGTCGTTCTAGCTCCGTTTTTCGTGATCTTCGCGTCTGCGTGATCCTAGCGAGTTGTAGATTGTTTCTAAAAACTTTTTATCTTATTTTGTTATCATTGGTGTACTGTTCTAATGATAGTCTTGTTTTGCTTTGCATGATTGCTTTTGGGATGAATGTTGTTGCAATGTGATCGAGTATAGACGGTGAGCAATTCGTTGGTGACCAAGAGTTTTTCTTCGAGCAGGATCATCAGGACCAGTTTGATCAAGGCAAGTATAGCATGGGATTGTCCTTGTTGTCCTATTCACAATGAACAACTACATTCATTATGCATGTATTACCTTGCTAAGGATGATTTAGTTTTGATCCATTACCTTGGCACTTATTCTATTGCATTGAGTAGCCTTGCTAGTGCTTAACATGAACTATGAACCTGTGATTTGACTAATGAATATGCAATAAACATTAAAATATGACTTTTTAGTAACATGCTAAAAGGGGGCTAGAGCATTGGGCTTTCTTTTGGTGCTCTAGTTGCTCTCCATAAGGACTCATCTGTAAGCGAACACCCGGGACTTACAGTACAACTGTGAGGGCTATATGGCTCTGGCTTTAGTCATATAGAAGGACCTTTTCTAGCTTGTTAGTGGTAACCTTTTTGGCGTAAGAATGGCTTGACGAATCGGGTATAGTGCGGCCTCTGTCCTTATGAGTATAGGCTGCGCGTCAATGTGCCATATGGAAGGGGGGCTCTACATCTGTTTGCCGAGTGAATCTAATGGCCCTAACATGTTAGACGAACCGTTGAAAGACTTCATAGTGTTCCCCTGCCTGCTCACCTTGGAAGTGTTTTGGGAGTAATTAACCCGGGCATATGGGCTACACGACTCACAGTGAAAGTGTACAACCTCTGCAGAGTGTAAAACTGTTATAACAGCCGTGCTCACGGTCACGAGTGGCCTTGGACCCTTATGGAATAGTTGTTCTCTAATGTTGAATAAGTTTTTGCTATCCGTTATTCATTTTACACTGATCATATGTTTATTTCTAGTTGAGACACCTTGATGCTTTAAATATGCTAAAATTGTGCCAAGGTAATGGATCAAAACTAAATCATCCTTAGCAAGGTAATACATGCATAATGAATGTAGTTGTTCATTGTGAATAGGACAACAAGGACAATCCCATGCTATACTTGCCTTGATCAAACTGGTCCTGATGATCCTGCTCGAAGAAAAACTCTTGGTCACCAACGAATTGCTCACCGTCTATACTCGATCACATTGCAACAACATTCATCCCAAAAGCAATCATGCAAAGCAAAACAAGACTATCATTAGAACAGTACACCAATGATAACAAAATAAGATAAAAAGTTTTTAGAAACAATCTACAACTCGCTAGGATCACGCAGACGCGAAGATCACGAAAAACGGAGCTAGAACGACGAAGTTATGATTTTACTAAGATTTCATGAAGATAAATAATTACTTTAATACAAACTCAAAATTAAAATGTTTCAAACCTACTAAGCAGCAGCACTATCATGTAGAGCTCTCGAATACGAACCTAACGCAATTTGAACGGGTCAAATCGGAGTTAAAACGGAGATTTTATAGCCAAAACAAGATTAGTGGCAAAACTGTAATTATCAGAAAACGTATTCTTGAATTACCGAGATCAAATACGCTTTAAGAAAAGGAAAACGTAATTCGGAAATACGCCATGGACTGCGGTTTATAAACTGGAAAAGTCCAGGGCCTCTTATGCAAAAACACCGGCCGAAACGGTATCTTCGATTCTCGACCGTCCGATCTGATCTGGACGTTCCAACCGCGATGATGAGGATGACGGCGGCGTTTGCGTCGCCGACGGCGAGCGGCCCGGCGGCGCCATGGCCGGAAAACGCAATTCCTTGTTTCCGGGCACCATTCTTCGAACGGAGAGTACAGGGAGGAAGAGAGGAACACGGCGAACTCACCTAAGGCAATCGCTGAGGCGAGCGTAGTCTCAAAACGACGCGCGGCTTGGAATGGCGGCGGCTAGGGTTCGCACTCGCGGCGGCGGAGCTTGTAAGGGCTACGGCGGCTGGACGAGGGCGAGATGGGATCGGCGGTGCGCGGCGCCCGGCTTAAATAGCCCTGGGGTGGCTCCAGATAAGGAAGGAGAGGATTTGGCGACGGATTCGATCGGGGAAGAAAAAGGAAGGCGGCGGCTCCGCCGGCTTGAGAAGGAAGAAGGCGACGGTGAGGCTGACCAAGCGGTCCCACCTGTCGGCGACTCAGGAGCGCGGCTACGCCTGCGGGAGTGGACGCGCGCGAGCGAGCTGGGCTGCGGCGTGCTGCGCGGCCGCGCGCGGGCGAAACTGGGCCGCGGCTGCTCGGCCCAAGGCGGGGCGAGGGAGGGAGAGCGGGCCGGCGCGCTGGCCACAGGCAGGAGGCCGAGCGGGCCGAAACCAGGGAGGGGAAGGGAACCCTTTTTCCTTTTCTAATTTCTCCCAAAATTTTACAAAGCCATTTTCAAAAGGAAATTTGAATTCTCTTTTGACTTTTCAAATAGAGCACACAATACAAAATATGATGCATCAGCATGAATGCTCAATCATGTAGCTAACCTTATATTTGGTTTTAAGTTAATGAAATTTATTTATTTTTCTAGGTTTATATGATCACAAAATACCAAATAAAATCCAATTTCTCCTATTTTAAAATGTTGCAAAATTTAGGGTGTTACATGATTTCAATATTATTAGGAATCCACATGAGAAGAATAATGATACTTGCAATGATACTCTTCAAAATGATAATTACAATGATAGGTGGCCCTTTTTGCTCAATGCAATCTTGGATGGTTTGAACTTGAGGGAGCTTGAATTGTCGAATAGAAAATTTACTTGAGCTAACTCTAGAGAGACTTGATCAGATCCTAGTAAGTACAGAGCAGGAAACTAAATTTCCCCTAACAACCGTCCAGGCTTTGATTAGGAAAATTTTGGATCGCTCCCCTCTGTTGCTTGATAAAGGAAATGGTACCCACAGCAACAAAACAAGCTTTTTGTTCAAATTTGAGCCTAGTTGGTTGCTACGGGATGGGTTCTCGGAATTGGTGGCTGACATTTAGAATAAGGAGAAGAGAGGAACAACACCACTACTAAAATGGAAATTTAAAATTCAAGGAAGGAGAAGGAAAATTTAATTAGGAAAGTAGGTGAATTAGATAAGAAGGCTGAGACTCAACTTCTTAGTGCAACAGAAACTGATCTGAAGCACTATTTTAGGGAAAGGCTTGCACATTCATTGATGGAAGAGGAACTTAAATGGTACTAAAGAGCTAAGACAACTAAGTTGTTATTTGGTGACTAGAATACTAAGTATTTTCAGTTGGTAGCAAGTGGTAAACATAGGAAAACCTAGATTTTCTGACTTGAACATGTGTGGTTTGATGTGTGAACTTGTAAGGACAGAGGATGCCGCCTAGAGAGGGGGGGGGGGGTTGAATAGGCGTTTCTGAAAATTAACACCTTAAAATGTGGAAACAATTAATAACGGAGTTTCCAAGGAAACTCCTAAACAAAGTAAAACAACCCTCAAGAGAGAACCACAGAGTATACAAGAGATATAAAATATATCTAGGAGCTACAACCCTGCAACACAAGAGTTAGAACAGGCAATATACAAAATCAGCGCAGGGGCCAATACCGGACGTGTCCGGTTGTTATACCGGACCTGTCCGGTACGCATGGTGACAAAAGACCAGCCCCCAACTTGCTTCTTTTGATTTCTCCTTTCGATCCAAGCTGCAGGTACCTACTAGAGGTTGTGCTGCACACCAATAACCTGCTCACAAGCTCAAGCAACACAAATAGATCACAAATACCAAAAGAAATAGAATCGAGACACGGTATTTGTTTTACCAAAGTTCGGACTCCGTCGAGTCCTACTCTCCATTGAGGTGGCTGCGAGCGACCCAGCGAAGGTCAGCTCTAGAGGACCCAACAAAGGTCGACTCTAGCCGCGGTCTTTTCCAACCGCTTTTCCTCCTTTCACTAGCTTGATCTCTTCCCTTTCGGCGGTGAGATCGACCGTTACAGACTTTTGGAGGTACACCACAAATTCTTGGGTGCTCTCCGGCGACGCCTAGCCGTCTAGGACCCAGAACTTCCGGCGACCATCGGAACTCTCGACGAACCCAACTAGTGAAGAACCCTGTGACCCTGCCATACCGAACACGTCCGGTATGCTTGGCCACAGCACACTAAGTTAGTTTCTCTTGTCTTTCTCACTCAAAACTCACATGGGTTAGCTTGAGCACTTATGAAACATTATCTATCACATGATGCATCCCTCTTAATAGTACGTCTTAAATAAAATTAGATCCGAACCACTTGAGTTGATTTCTTTCAAACCGATGCCGTGTCTTTCAATCTTCATCAAGTGAGGGTGCCAACATGTCCACTTTGATTTTATCCTTGAGCATAGCCATCTTGAGCATGTGACTTGATTCTATTCAACAAACATAGATAATCCCAAATGTATCAAGTCACTTTCATCAAACAATCCAATAGTGATTTGATCCTTCACGTCAATATGACCATCACAGCTTGATTAGTACCTCAACTAAATGCAAATACTTTCTTCTTGACCTTAGCTAGGTTCTTCGGCCACCAAGCCATCGCTTGCCCTTCACCCTTGCTTAGTACCTCGAAGCCTTTCCTTGCTATCTTCACCATCTCAAGCTATCAAGCCATATCTTGTTTTGAATCATACAATGAATTCCATAGAGCACCATCTTCATCAATCATTAATATTGTAGCAAGCTTTTCAAACGAGACCATTCCATATGCAGTGCATCATGTCTCCTTGTCTAATCCCAATGTGCTTGCTTTTTGAATTAACCATCGAAGTCCCACGATACATGCAAAAGCCTTTGCTTGAATTACATATGCATTATTGCCTTGTGATTGAGCGATAATTCATACAACAACACATCATTTTGGCTTTATATACTCAAGTCAAGTATATGTGCGACAATCAATCACCTGTCCAACACTTAGCAAATTTGTTAGACCTTTAATCACGTTGTCATTCAATCATCCAAAACCCACTAAAGGGCTTGATGCACTTACAATCTCCCCCTTTTTGGTAATTGATGACAACTTGATTAAAACTTACAAAAGATATATAATTTAGGCTTTTGGATTCAATGATTTATGAGAGGCTCCCCCTTAACATGTGCAATATGAATTGAATTCATAAAAGACCTCAAATGTCAATTTGCACATATCGAAACACATAGGAGACTCCCCCTAAATCATTGCATCTGTGGGGTGCAAGTGTGTGTGTCAAAATAAAACCGTGATGCATATGACATGATATATCACACAAAAAATAAATAGAAAGCATCACACCATACAAATTCACTCTAGAACATGCATGGTCCTTATGAAAGTAAATACAACACATAGCACTCATCACAAAGATTTCTCAAGTCCACAAACCACTAAGATAAATTATATTACAAGATAAGGATCATGTCTCAAGAGTCTCAAAAGATACATCCATCAAGCACAATGTCTCATCTCTCACATGATACAGAATGAGTCTCATCCCTCACATGATACATAATGAGTCTCATCTCTCACATGATACAGAATGAAGCTCAAACTCAAACTAAAGCTGCAGTACATATCTCCAGATACAAAAGATCAACACAAACAACTCTCTGAAGCTTTAATCATTTCTCTCCCCCTTTGTCATCTATCTCCATAAAAGGGAACAAAAGATCAACAAGGCACAAAAGGGGCTGCAAGCTGCTATCAAACTCGGCGATCACTCGTCGTCGGCATCATCATCATCATCATCATCTCTGCCGCCACCCTCGTCATCTGAACGTGGGGCACCAGGTGGGCGAGAACCACTCTGACCTGGAGCACCAAGACCCTCGTAGGCACCATAGCCACCAAAGCCAAACTCGCTGGTCGAGTAACTGGGGCCACTGCTAAAGAAATCCTGCCACAAAGCTGAACCGACCTCCTCTCCTGCATTAGGACGTGGCTGAACGTAAGGAGGCACTCTAGCCTATAATGGTACGGTGTGCTGCTGCTGTTGAGTAGGATCTGGCTGCTGCTGTGCCTGCTGCTGAGACTACTGCTGCTGATGCTGAAGGAACTCAACAAACTCTCTGTCGTACCTGATCTGCTGCTGCTCCTCAGTCTCTGGCTCACTGGCTGCATCATCTGACTGTGGAGACCTAGGAGGCTCAAGCTCAAGTCTAGCAGCAATCTGCTTGAGAGTCCATGTGTCCTTCCTCCTAGCTTCCCTCTCCTTCTACTGTCTGGTCTGAATGTCCTTGCACATACCAAAAATGGAACTGAAGAACTTGCGAATAGGAGAAGGAAGACTACCACGGCGTGAAGAAGAACGTGAGGGAGCACGTGGTGGTGGGGAAGCTGCTCCTGCTGCTGCACCACCTAGAGGTGCATCTGCATCTGCTGCTGCTGCTGCTCCTAGACCTGCTGGAGGTACTCCAATCTCTGTCAAGTCTGCAACTATCTTTAGGGCCTTATGAGACTTGTCATACTCAAACGTGTGCCCTGTCACCTGCTCAATCATATACATGATGTATGGAGCAAAGCCACAACCCTTGAGTGGCCTCTCACCAACACTCCTGATCTCACACCATATGAAGTCAAAGACGCTGAAGGGCTGTCCATATGGTGCCTATTGGTATTTCTTAACGCAAACAGAAAGAATCCGCAAGTGCACGGAATTACTGTTGTAGCACTTCACCTGGAAGTATTCAGGGTATCATATTTTCCACAGGGAATGGAGGTACTCTTCTAGCTAGTTCGTCCAAGGACAACACAAGGATAGAGTTGGCGAGGGTAGAGATGGATTCCTATGGTTTCAGGGTCTAAGGATAGATAAACTCTACTTCTACCTGCTTACTTCGAGCACCGGAGCGCACCTGGTCTGCCAGGCGATGCTGGCCTTTGGCTCTATGCCAAACCCGAACGTGGGGATTACGAGGGACGGACAGGGCTGTCACCACCTGCCACCTACCCCTCAACTGTGGGGAATGAGGCAAACGAAGGTAGCCTCTAGCCTAGACACCACGTCTATGCTATCGACTACTACTCTAGCGTCGTATAGGGTTATTCATCTCTATCAGGATCCCTCTACTAGAGTATCCGCTACGAGAACGGACGATGAACCTGCAAGCAAATAAGAGCAAAGCTTAATTAATCAAAAGACTTAATACCATAAGTACCACGAACACTCACTTAGCGGAAGAATTTGTCGAGGTATAGCATAGGTGTTCATCAAGGTATAAGCGGGGGAAGACTACCGACAAGTCCGGCACCTCCCTGAACTCTCCCTCACATCTCTCCCTATCAACTCTAGCTAGCTAGCTAGGGCCTAAGCCCTTGGAATGGTGTTCTTGGTCTTGCTCTTTCTCCTTGTTGTGTTGTTTGAGGGGGAGGTGGCCTCCTTTTATAGGTGGAGAGGAGGAGATGTTCCATGGAATATGCCTTTGATCCTCTCATAAAGTGTCCAAACCGACCATATAGGTGCACTGAACCTAGACCAAACCTCGACAACCGACATAGGTAAGGCGGTAAGAGGCAGCCCGTGAAGAATTGGGCCGAGACGTGCCCATAGGGGTACGGGCGCACCAGGGGTACGGCTGCACCCTAGCTGGGCCCAAATGCGCCCATTTTTGATCGGTGCTCTCCTTTGGACTTCTTGTTAGGGCCTGTATGGGTTTGACGCCGAGTAGAGATGTTATGCTTCGATTTTGGGCTTGTTCTCGACTTGTCTGGGCCTTGATTTGTCTGGTAATAGGCCTGCCCCCCTTGGGCTCATGTCGGGTGTGTGTTTTGTTGTGTTTCTTTTATACTTTAAGCGCATTTTCCGTTTTATTCCGACATGTCCTCCTGTAAATGAATAATCACCAAAACTTGTGGAATTCGTTAGTTATAAGCCCTAAGTCTAAGTTTAGTGTTCATATGAGTTAATTTTATGTAATATTTGGTGGTTAAAATTTGGAGTTAAGGACCACCAACAGTGCCATCCCGTGAAGCAGGTTCCTGGAATAATCTGCAATAGTGCCCTTGTCTCCACCCTTGCAATCAATAGTCTTCCTGAACATCTTGTCTAGGTACCTGTAGGTGGGGTGAAGACCAACCACCTTCCCAACAACTCCTCTCTCACCCCCTGGTGGATACATGTAACCAAGTTGCTCTGGGGGTAAGACCTGCTCTGAGTGAATCCTGTCTCTCTGAAGACCCTCCTCTGAAAAACCAAGCAAAGTTGCGAAGGTGTCGTAGTCAGCACTATACCACTGTCCCTCTAGCATCCAATGCATACACCTTGCATCCTCCTCAACAAACAGTGTGGCATAGAACTGTGCAATCACCTCACTGTTCCAGTCATGCTGAAACTCCATGAGCTGGTACACCCCTGTGCGCTCATAAATAGCAATAGCGTGGTCAATGGAGGGCTTCTGTAACTCTCTGACATACTTCCAATCTATCCACTGAGATCTGCCAATCACTGGGTTTCTGGCAAGAATCACACTAGTGTAGAAATCCATGTGAAACATAGTGTGAAAACGGTGATCACACTGAATCCTAGGCAAGCCTCTGGGGTCAATTCTCCTCTTTTCTCTAGCTCTCCTAGTCATACCCTTCCCACGATAATCGACTTTGGCAACATATGAGGGTAAAATAGGAGCATGTGTCTCAAGAAGTCCATAGTGCATACCCTGAGTAGGCTGGCCTGGCTGAGGTGGGAGGTGTACTGGAGGTGCCTACTGCTCCTCCTCTATCTCCTGCTCACCATCTGAGCTCTCATCATTTGATTCTCTATTAGTGCCCTTCCTCTTCCTGTCTCTGGGCTCCACTCCGTACTCATCAGTATCGGTGTCAGAGGAAGGGCTGCTACCTCCCTCTCTGTACTGTGGAGCAGCATTGGCAGCTGCTCTAGTGGACCTCCTCATAGTCTGCTCCTCACTGATTCTAGGGTGCAAGTCCAGCCTGGCCTTATTATACTTTTCAGATGGATCATGCTGGTGCTTGGTTCGGGGCTCATGTTTGTCACTCATAGCTGCTGCCCTGTATCCAATAGGTTTGCAATGAATCTTAGATACAAATCCAGATAAAAGTCACAAACGATTTAGAAGCATGTTCATGATTTCTCTCATATTGCCATTTTAGAGATATGATTGTTTGACCAATAATTTTGCGAGCACCTGGACTATACCTCAGTCATAGGTTCACAAGATATCAAAAACAAGCAATCATAACCCTAGATGCAAAGTAGAATTTAAATTGAAACAAGAACTACAGAGGACCTGCACTGCTGGTCCATACCGGACATGTCCGGTAGGTATACTAGACATGTTCGGTATGTGCGCGCAGCAACCCTAGATAGGGTTCTTGATCAATCCATCTCAAATCCTCTTTTTCTCCTTCCACTAGCTTGATCTCTTCCCTTTCGGTGGTGAGATCGACCGTTACAAACTTTCTGAGGCACACCACAAATTCTTTGGTGCTCTCCAGCGACGCCTAGCCATCTAGGACCGAAGAGTCCAAGAGTAACAAATGCAAATCATGAGATTGACAATATGCACAAGTGCTCAAGAATGGTTTGCTCTCAAATTTGAATTTCTCTCAACCCACAAATTGGATTTTGCAAAAGGGATCACAAACTCACTAAGAGAGGGTTGAAGAGTGTTCTCAAAGGCTCTAAATGGGTTGGACAATCAGCAGAATCAGCAGCCTCCAAAGGTGGAGGCTTGGGGGTATTTATAGCCCCCTCTAAAAAACTAGCCGTTTTGTAGCCGTTAGTGCATACCGGACACGTCCGGTAGGACCTGCACAACACCAAATTAGAAGGTTAAAAGCACACGAGACGTCAGAACTCCAAATGCTTCTTGGAACTTCCGACTCCTGGAACTTCTGACACTTGCCGGGACTTCCAACACCCAGAACTTTCGGCGACCATTGGAACTCTCGACGAACTCAACTAGTGAAGAACCCTGTGACCCTGCCATACCGAACACGTCCAGTATGCTCGGCCACAGCACACTAAGTTAGTTTCTCTTGTCTCTCTCACTCAAAACTCATATGGGTTAGCTTGAGCACTTATGAAACATTATCTATCACATGATGCATCCCTCTTAATAGTACGTCATACCTATTAACTCAAGATTAAATAAAATTAGATCCGAACCACTTGAGTTGATTTCTTTCAAACTGATGCCGTGTCTTTCAATCTTCATCAAGTGAGGGTGCCAACATGTCCACTTTGATTTTATCCTTGAGCATAGCCATCTTGAGAATGTGACTTGATTCTATTCAACAAACATAGATAATCCCAAATGTATCAAGTCACTTTCATCAAACAATCCAATAGTGATTTGATCCTCCACGTCAATATGATCATCATAGCTTGATTAGTACCTCAACTAAATGCAAATACTTTCTTCTTGACCTTAGCTAGGTTCTTCGGCCACCAAGCCGTCGTTTGCCCTTCACCCTTGCTTAGTACCTCGAAGCCTTTCCTTGCTATCTTCACCATCTCAAGCTATCAATCCATATCTTGTTTTGAATCATACAATGAATTCCATAGGGCACCATCTTCATCAATCATTAATATTGTAGCAAGCTTTTCAAATGAGACCATTCCATATGCAGTGCATCATGTCTCCTTGTCTAATCCCCATGTGCTTGCTTTTTGAATTAATCATTGAAGTCCCACGATACATGCAAAAGCCTTTGAACACATCATTTTGGCTTTATATACTCAAGTCAAGTATATGTGAGACAATCAATCACCTGTCCAACACTAAGCAAATTTGTTAGACCTTTAATCACGTTGTCATTCAATCATCCAAAACCCACTAAAGGGCTTGATGCACTTACAGAACTTGTGTGCCGGTTCGATGTGGTGAACTCATGTGGCTACTTGATATGTGAACTCTGTTAGTGGTGTGGTACTGATGTATGAACTCCTCTCATTATTTTATTGTCAGGTTGAATAAATATGTAGTCATTCTGTGCAGTAGTGACCATCTGGGATTAATTTTGTGATGTAATGATTGTTGTAACCAGGGCGGACCACGTGGTCACACTAGTAGAAATCTGCACATACATGATGAAGAACTTTCGTCATTGAAGAAGCGATATTCGTCATAAATTCAGTTTTATACGAATTTATGACAAAAAATCATTCATCAAAAGCGCGCGTCATATTTGTTCATGCATGACAAACCCGAGCAACCCGTCATAGAAGTGGTTTGATCTGTGACAAAAAACTGACCGTCATAGAACTATTTTGGCATGCGTGGCAGGGGGCAGCCACGGTGGCGAATGCTTCCATTGGAGATGCTTCCACATGTAGATGCTATAGCCGGTTACATTGGAGATGCTTCGGGTCATGTGTCACCTTCTTATTGGACAACATGGTCGTCTCTTGTTCTTGCATGCTTTAGGTTCTTACTAGACCACGTGTCGTGTCCGTGTTGTTCCACTTGTTAGGTTTTTATTGGCACACGTGTCATGTTGCTGTTGGCCCACGCACGTGTCACTTCTTCATTGGACCATATGTCGTATTTTTATTGGTCCATGTGGCGTGACCACAATATCCAACGTGTCTTTTTCTTATTCGACCATGTGTCGCGATTCTGTACGTCCGCGTGTCAGTTTTTAAGTGGACCACGTGTCGCACCCTAAACTACCCACATGTCTTTTTTTGATTCGACTGATTTGGGAGACCCGTAATAAAATCCATACTGATTTGCTCCCATTTCCATCCTGGAATAGACAAGGGTGAAGTAGTCCTACCGGTTTCAAATGAACTGCTTTGACCCTACAACAAGTGTCA
>JAHUYU010001352.1:0-10109 GCA_030439765.1 Tripidium arundinaceum | reverse complement strand
TATTCCAAGTTTCAAAAGAGAGATATGTTTTTCAAGGAGCATAGTAGAATTAGGTTAGCCACCATATATATCCACCTCATATATCCACACACATGCACATCTTGATTTGATTGTATGACTCAACTCTCATTGGATCCGTTGTTTGACTTTACAATATATGTATTGCAAGTATGCTCTAGCTTTCTCCCTACTTATGAACTCCACATAAAGTCTTAGTGGTAGGAAGAGAAAAGGCACAACAAGTTATGCCTTGGTGAGGATCCACATACCACATATATTGAGAGACTTGAGAGTGTCATACAATGGAATGTCGGAGTTTTATTTTGAAAACTTATAAAAACTCTGGAACAATGGTGGAACAAAGAACTTGAGACATAGTGCTTGACTTGATCATTCTGTCTTTCAATTGCTCAAGACCCAAGCGAAGGCTAAGAAGCCCCATGGTTGAAGGTAATATGGGTAAGTTTGAAAGTCAGATCAGTTTATTCTAATCCGGAGGAGAATTTTTGATTGAACGCATGTGTACTTTTGAGGAGTGAAAGCATTGTAGCAACTCTTGATCCATTGCTGAGTTTAGCTTTGCTCAGGGACGAGCAAAGGTTAAGTGTGGGGGAGCTTGTTGACGGTCGTTAACATCAATCATAAACCGTCAACATAACTTGTATAAATGCATAAAAATGATCACCAATATAGGTTTAGGGGTTTAAACTAATAAATTTCACAAGTTTTGGTGAATCTGTGTTTTCAGCAGAGTTTATCCAGAAAACTGTCAAGGTGGACACAAACGTCAGACTTAATTGTGCTTAACACTGGCGTAAACAACTCCAGAAGGATCTAGAGGACACCACACCGAAGAAAACTATGAGAGGCTTCTAGGTGGGGCCGGTCGGCCCCACCTGTAGGCCGGCTGGCCTATGGGGCCACCTGTAGTGTCACACCCCAAAATTTCCTATTTTGGGTTGTGCATAGAAAACACTAAATAGAATAAATGGTTTAAATATTTGCATAAAACTTGACAAGATCAATTTAAGTTTTTGCTAATTTAGATACGGAAAAATGTGGTTTTCCAAAACTTTTCTAAATTAATTGGACAGACATTTGTATGATGTGATGTTTGCTTGTTGCTTGACCTTATGTTGTGAGTGTGTAAAGTTTTCAAAACGCGTTTTGAGTAAGTCGTTTATCTTTCCGGCATGTCTCCGTCTTTTTCTATCATCAAATTCTTAGTTTCTCAGCTTAAGTCTTCGTTTGGAGTTTCCCAAGATCCTTTTTCTTGTGCTCCAAATCACTTCTTTGAGTTCATAATCCATCGGCGTATCTCTAAAAACATCCTGGGAATTTTTTTGGCTTTTTCTGAAACCTTTTCCCATTTTTCTATGAGCATAATCTAATTTTTAGATGCTCCAAAATATCTTTTCATGATCTCCAAATACTTTATTTGGGTTCCTCATGTTCCAAAATGTCTCCGAGAATTTTCCCCAAATTTTTGGAACTTTCGGAGTATTTTTCACGGCTTAAATAACAATTCTGGACTTTTCTGGAATTATTTTAATTCCGAAATTAATTAAATCCAAAAATAATAAAGTATCTCATTTTTCCGTCAAAGCCCATGTGCAATAATCCTAATAAATCTCAAATGCCTAAGCATTTATTTACTAATGGGCTTTAATAATTATTGAGGCCCATTAGTAAAGGTGGATGGTGCAATATCAATTAGTACCATATTACTAGTTGATGTAGATGTGAGGAGTTATTCTCCCTATATATATGTACCAACCCCTTGTCCAAAGCACACCTGAATTACCGTAAGGGAAGCCCCTAGTTTGGGAATCCCTAAGGTAATAAATTAAAATTTTCCTCTTTTTTCGACTACGCTGCCCCGACATCTCACCTGCGCCACCATCGTCACAAGGTTCATCTTATCGTTCAATACACTATAGTGTCCTTCTTTGCATCAATCCATCACCGCTTGATTGTTTCCCCTTCGTTTCTTGTTTTCCGATGAGCTTCTCTATTGGCGTCGCTCTGTTCATCGTTTTTCCGAGCAACCCGGTCACTTCCTCGCGCTCCTACGCAGGCTGCCGCGCTCGACGCTTGGCCGCCGAGCAGCCCCACCCGGCCCCTACCTTTTCTTCTCCATGGCTGGAGCCCACGTCCATGTAGCCATGA
Source organism: Tripidium arundinaceum (assembly GCA_030439765.1). Lineage (NCBI taxonomy): Eukaryota > Viridiplantae > Streptophyta > Magnoliopsida > Poales > Poaceae > Tripidium > Tripidium arundinaceum. Next base: position 7,940 of record JAHUYU010001352.1, on the reverse strand, counting down.
CGAACAACACGATCTGCACCTCAAGGTACAAGACGAGGTATTTACAAGTTTGCCATTGAGATGAATTTAATCACTGTTTATTCGTTTTAGCTCGGTTTTGCTCCGTTCTTGTCACGTTAGTTTCGTAGCGACGAGCTCTACGCAGTAGCAGTAATATTCAACATGTTGTTCTGTTATTAATTTATTTAATGCAAATTATAATTTGATTAATATTTATTCAATAGCTTTTTAATTAAAAGCAACCTATTAGCGTTTTAAAATCCGTTCTTGTTGCATTAGTCTTGTGTTGATGTAATCTACATGTTAGCAAATGATTTACCATACTAAATGTTTCTGGTATTATAGTTTAAATATTAAATTGATTAATATGCATGTAACCAATTTTATAATTAAAAGCAATACAAGTAAACATCGGTCTTTCATAAATAAAATATTAAATTGATTAATGATAACATATATGTTTCCAATTATAATTTGGTAGTTTAAACACGTTCCATATACAAAATTTGAGTTAGATGCTCACATGCTTTTCTCTTTTATGTGTTAAAGTTTGAATGGATTAAATAATACACACATGTTTATAATTAAAATATGATTAGTTTAACTTGTCTTTCTAAATTCAATAATAATTTGACTAATCTGAATTGGTAGTTTCATATGATTTTGCTTACTTAAAATAAATCAAGCATGTAGGCTTTTTCTTTTCTTTGATAATATAAAACTTCGGTAGTCTTTTCTTTTGACGATAGTTCCGTTATTGATGCTTCTTGTGATCTTGTGACCGTAGCACCTAGCTTTCTTTTAATGCGTTGTTTTGTCTCGTGGTGATGTACTGCTCTTAGTTGTCTCTATTTGTTGCTTGTATGTTGCCTATGCGTGGTGCTTGCTACGAGTAGAATGAGAACTATTTGTGAGCGCTAAAGATTTGAAGGTGTTGACCAGAAGCAAAGTATGAGGAAGTTTGAGCAAGTGTAAAAGGCAAGTATAGCATGGGACTATCCTTGTTACCTATGCACCTTAAATTCACTTTAATTCATGTTGCATGTGTCTAATTTTGATATCCCTAAGGATTGATCTAGTACTTTGTTACCTTGTACCTTGTATCTATGGGTTCACTTGCATATGGGTAGTATTTGCTAGTGCTCAATTTAATAACACGTGATCTGAATATTGACTAATGGCCTTATGCAATAACTGGTAAACTTGCTTTTTAGCAACAAGGAACTAGGGGGCTGGAGCATAGTTTTTGTGATGCTCTAGTTGCTCTCCATAAGGACTCATCTGTAAGCGAACATCCGGGACTTACAGTACAACTGTGAGGGCTATATGGCTCTGGCTTTAGTCATATAGAAGGACCTTTTCTAGCTTGTTAGTGGTAACCTTTTTGGCGTAAGAATGGCTTGACGAATCGGGTATAGTGCGGCCCCTGTCCTTATGTGTATAGGCTGCGGGTCATTGTGCCATATGGAAGGGGGGCTCTACATCTGTTTACCGAGTGAATCTAATGGCCCTAACATGTTAGACGAACCTTTGAAAGACTTCATAGTGTTCCCCTGCCTGCTCACCTTGGAAGTGTTTTGGGAGTAATTAACCCGGGCATATGGGCTACACGACTCACAGTGGAAGTGTACAACCTCTGCAGAGTGTAAAACTGTTATAACAGCCGTGCTCATGGTCACGAGCGGCCTTGGACCCTTATGGAATAGTTGTTCACTTGATTATGATGTTAATGATGATGAAATTAATGATGATTATATTGATGATGGTTATTGCTCATATTTATGATCATGTGGTATAATTGGGGCTTAAGCATAACTCGTTGCTACTTAATGCTAAAATTGTGACTCATTAAAATGCTAATCGCAGTAACCCAGTGTCAACCTTTTGAGCCTCATGAACCCCATGTTATATTTGCTGAGTACGACAAGTGCTCACGCTCCCCCACACCCCAGTCTCTAGTAGAAGTTGCTCAGAAGATTGATGCCTATACGGAGGAGTTCCTAAGAGACTATTAGAAGTGCTTGGCATACAGAGCCCCCAGTCAGCCGTCCCTGTGAAGTTGGAGCCTGAAGAGAAGATTAGTATTCGTTCCGCTATACTCCGATTAGACGTAAGTGTTAATATTGATATATGTACGTTATTTAATAACATTGTTTCTGATATTTTTCATTTCTGTTGTTGTATGTGTGGACTTCCTGGGCACACATATGGCGAGCTTGGTTTTCTTTGGAAAACTGGGCGTTACATGTAGCCTCCGCCTCGCTACGTCGGTTCTCCACCACCTTAAAGATTACATCTACGCCGTTTATTCAAGTCAGTTTGATCCAAGGGTCCAGAATTGATGCTACCTCCTATATATACAGCCCTGTACCCCCCTCCCTAGAGACATCTGGGAAACCCTAATTCATATCTCTCATTCAGATCAACACACACTAGGAGGGTTAGATCTAGAGCTCTCCAATGTAGTAGATTAGTAGCTCGGGAGTGAGGGTCGAGTTGGGCTTATGCTCAAGTTCCGGATCTAGTCTTGGAGGCTCGGCAAAGCCTTGTATCTTCACTTCTACATCTTATAAGACTTATTATCAATTCATCATATTCTTTTCTACATGGCTATGCTTACTTTTAATATGTATCTTGCTTAGTTGAGGTTATCATTACTTTTGTGTGCGGGTTCATAGAACGCTTAGCATGCTAGTTTACCATGGTTGGGCTTAGTAGTTGTGCCACATGTAAGCATGGTATTTATTAATGAAAATAGAATATGAAGGATTCCGCAAGCGCACAGAATACCATTATAGCATTTTACCTAGAGTATTCCAGGTATCGTTATTTATATTTTAGCAGAGGGAAACAATGGAGTAAAGATTATGAATATCAAAGGAGTAACTACTAATCAACATACCAGCATAGCTAGAGTAGGGGTAAATGTAATGATAGGAGTTATGTATAAAGACACTAAGGCGATAGATCATTAAATAATAAATAACTAGTTAACTCGGGAGAACAACGATTGAGGTAGATTATGATGTTTTTGTTACATGGTCAAAGTATACCCAACTATAGATAAGACTAACTCTACTCTTGTGCACTTCGGGACGCCGCTAGACAGTAGAGCACCGCAAAATGATAACTCTAATGACGCGACTACGGTCCTACAATTTAAGAACCTGCTCAATTCGGTATGGACTACGAAGGATAGATGGGGCTGTCACCTCCCACTGCTACCATACAACCAAAGAACAGGGTGCACTCATAGGTAGAGCATCATGTAAGCACCATGCTTACACGAGGCTCGGTTACTCAACCTAGTCGACAAACTAGCAGGCTAAGCGCTCTATGAACCTACACACAAAAGTAAAGAGAAACTTTAACTAAGCAAGATATATGTTCAAAGTAAGCATATCCATGTAAATAAGAATGATAATGATGTCTTACAGGATGTGGAATTGAAGATACAAGGCTTTACCAAGCCTCCAAGACTAGATCCGGAACCTGAGCATGAGCCCAACTCGACCCTAATCTCTCAAGATACTAATCTATTACATTGTAGAGTCTAGACCTATCCTCCTGGTGTGTGTTGATCTAAATGAGATGGCCTCCTGGAGGGGGTAGAGGGCACCTTATATAGGGGAGATGGAGTAGGGGGCAAGGCATTGCCACGTCATCGATCCGCGTCAACTCTCTCGATCATCGTTGGATAAACCGACTTAAAACTGCCTTAGAATCAACGGTGTAGATCTTGGAAACATGCACGAGGCGGCGAAGGGCGAACCGGGCCAGGGGTAGGCTGGCCGGCCTCCCCACTAGGCCGGCCGGCCTGCCACTATGGCAGGTGGGCCTCCCCTTCGTTTGGTGGGTCCTAGACTCCGTCTTGAGTTGCCTTTTGCAGTTTTCGCGAGTTGGATCACTTGTTGATATCAGTTTGCTTGTTTGGAGCATATGACAGTGATCCTGGGGCTGTTTTCGGGATAATTCTACCTGCATACAAATATTCACCAAAACTTGTGGAATCCATTAGTTTAAACCTCTATCCTATGTTTGGTGATGGAATTAAGTATTTATGCAGGTTATATTGACGGTTTATGTTTGCAATAACGACCGTCAACAAGCTCCCCCACACTTGTTCTTTGCTCGTCCTCAAGTAAAGGTTAAAGATAAAAGTAAACATGAGCATAACATCTTAAGATATACAACTAACATAAAGGCTATTCCAAAGCATTCCTGATACAGGTGGGATATGTGGCATTGGCTAACATATATCCTTGGGCAGTTGAAAAGTGGAACAGCTCTCGAAGCTAAGTCATCCTTCCCAAATTCACATCTTAGTAACTTGGAGTTTTTAAGGTTTTCAGAAGAAAAACATAGTTCACTTTATACTCCTCGATTGGTACTCTCAAATCGCTCAATGGTGTATGATTCCTCACCAAGGCACATCATAGCAATGCCTTCATTTCCTTCCTACTTCTAAAAAGCTTATGTGGAGTTTAGGTAGGGAATAGTATGAAGGCATACTTGCATTGCATATATTGTAAAGTCAAAACAAGGATCCAAGGAGAAAAATGTCATACTCTTAGATCAAGATGTGCATGTGTGTGCATATATGTGGTGGATATATATATGGTGGCTAACCTAATTCTACTTTTCTCCTTGAAAACTTATCTCTCTTTTGGAACTTGGAAATATTTTTATGAGAACATGGGCTATCTTTATTCTCAACTTTCTCTTTTTTTTTCTTTTTTTCAGGCGGGCATCTAAGTACCCATTGTTTTCAATATCTCGGACACTATTGTGTCCATTTTTTTCTCAACTCTTTTTTTTCTTTTCTTTTGCATAGCCCATTCCTCTTTTCTACAACAAACTTTTGAGAGATAGCAACAAGAACTTGGAGCAATTATGTGGTGGATGGAAAACCTATAAAGCATGTTTTTGTGTTCACTCCCAGTGTAGGAGTAGAACATTTTTGGGTGGATCTAAATGGAAAGCATGATTTTGCGCCTACCCCTAGTGTAGGAGTAGTGCATATATGGGTGGCGTGTACGTGATCTTGATCTTGGGAGCATGATAAATTTCTCAACAAGGGTCACATGGTTTGACCAAACTCAACACAATTACAAGCAGCATATGTGTAGGGTTTTCCTAGTCTAAATAACATATATGGCTGTGGTAGGAATTTCTCACCATTGAGGAGTATGTGACACTATGGTTTTATATCATTTTTAAAATAAAATCTCCAAGCACCTTGACTAGAACCAGTAGGATTTCTAAGCAGAATTATATCACACTCCACAACAACTTAGTCAATATGATTGTCCTATAAAAATGTTTTTCCCACAAGCATAAGTGTATGTATATGGAACAAACTCTATGCAAGCTTCTATCTCAAAGGTGTCATAAACATGTCACTTTTTAAAATTTTTAATTTAAGTGTGTTCTTGGTTCATTTTAAATTGCATAAAAGCATGTCAAAATATTTTCACATATGTACCAAGAAGATAAGAGGAATTGTCAAACCAGCATTTTGAAGTGAAGCATTAGTAGTCGAAGCTAGCAGCATCCTTCTCAGTGTTCATCTTTGTTGTAGGTTTAGATTTCTTTCACTTTCGGGTCAATCAACTCCCCCACACTTCGCTTGAAGTGTGTCCTATTCATAAAGACAAGGCAGAGATCAAGTGCATGGGCTCTGTTGGTGGAAAAACACCAACAGAACCAAAACTTTATACATACTTCTCTAGCCTTAGGCACATTGAACATGATAAGGTTGATATATTATGTGCATTGTTCATTCTTATAACATGAGCGATAAGATCAGAATGAATGTAGCATTTGAATGTATCTAGCAGAAAGGATGGAGTTGCTTAACCTATGGAAGGATTGTCCATCATAATATATCAAACTTTTTACATGATTATGACCATCGTCTTCCAAAGATAAGATGTGCAATGTTTTAGCTCATTTGGTTAAGACTATGAGATCGAGAAAGTGGTGCTATGAACAAACTTAAGGAACAAGACATGTTGAGTTATTAGTTAGGTTGGATCAAGCAAAGTTGTAACTCAAACATGTTTGTTTCTTCATTTATGTGCATACCAAGATCAAGAGGAAAACGATGACCACTTACCTTAAGATGTTTGCCTTTGTTATTAGACTAGGAAAACCCTACACATATGCTGCTTGTAATTGTGTTGAGTTTGGTCAAACCATGTGACCCTTGTTGAGAAATTTATCATGCTCCCAAGATCAAGATCACGTACACGCCACCCATATATGCACTACTCCTACACTAGGGGTAGGCGCAAAATCATGCTTTCCATTTAGATCCACCCAAAAATGTTCTACTCCTACACTGGGAGTGAACACAAAAACATGCTTTATAGGTTTTCCATCCACCACATAATTGCTCCAAGTTCTTGTTGCTATCTCTCAAAAGTTTGTTGTAGAAAAGAGGAATGGGCTATGCAAAAGAAAAGAAAAAAAAGAGTTGAGAAAAAAATGGACACAATAGTGTCCGAGATATTGAAAACAATGGGTACTTAGATGCCCGCCTGAAAAAAAGAAAAAAAAGAGAAAGTTGAGAATAAAGATAGCCCATGTTCTCATAAAAATATTTCCAAGTTCCAAAAGAGAGATAAGTTTTCAAGGAGAAAAGTAGAATTAGGTTAGCCACCATATATATATCCACCACATATATGCACACACATGCACATCTTGATCTAAGAGTATGACATTTTTCTCCTTGGATCCTTGTTTTGACTTTACAATATATGCAATGCAAGTATGCCTTCATACTATTCCCTACCTAAACTCCACATAAGCTTTTTAGAAGTAGGAAGGAAATGAAGGCATTGCTATGATGTGCCTTGGTGAGGAATCATACACCATTGAGCGATTGAGAGTACCAATCGAGGAGTATAAAGTGAACTATGTTTTTCTTCTGAAAACCTTAAAAACTCCAAGTTACTAAGATGTGAATTTGGGAAGATGACTTAGCTTCGAGAGCTGTTCCACTTTTCAACTGCCCAAGGATATATGTTAGCCAATGCCACATATCCCACCTGTATCAGGAATGCTTTGGAATAGCCTTTATGTTAGTTGTATATCTTAAGATGTTATGCTCATGTTTACTTTTATCTTTAACCTTTACTTGAGGACGAGCAAAGAACAAGTGTGGGGGAGCTTGTTGACGGTCGTTATTGCAAACATAAACCGTCAATATAACCTGCATAAATACTTAATTCCATCACCAAACATAGGATAGAGGTTTAAACTAATGGATTCCACAAGTTTTGGTGAATATTTGTATGCAGGTAGAATTATCCCGAAAACAGCCCCAGGATCACTGTCATATGCTCCAAACAAGCAAACTGATATCAACAAGTGATCCAACTCGCGAAAACTGCAAAAGGCAACTCAAGACGGAGTCTAGGACCCACCAAACGAAGGGGAGGCCCACCTGCCATAGTGGCAGGCCGGCCGGCCTAGTGGGGAGGCCGGCCAGCCTACCCCTGGCCCGGTTCGCCCTTCGCCGCCTCGTGCATGTTTCCAAGATCTACACCGTTGATTCTAAGGCAGTTTTAAGTCGGTTTATCCAACGATGATCGAGAGAGTTGACGCGGATCGATGACGTGGCAATGCCTTGCCCCCTACTCCATCTCCCCTATATAAGGTGCCCTCTACCCCCTCCAGGAGGCCATCTCATTTAGATCAACACACACCAGGAGGATAGGTCTAGACTCTACAATGTAATAGATTAGTATCTTGAGAGATTAGGGTCGAGTTGGGCTCATGCTCAGGTTCCGGATCTAGTCTTGGAGGCTTGGTAAAGCCTTGTATCTTCAATTCCACATCCTGTAAGACATCATTATCATTCTTATTTACATGGATATGCTTACTTTGAACATATATCTTGCTTAGTTTAAAGTTTCTCTTTACTTTTGTGTGTA
>JAHUYU010001928.1:0-13931 GCA_030439765.1 Tripidium arundinaceum | reverse complement strand
CTGTGCGTGTATGTGTGTCTTGATCATGGGTGCATGACGAGAATCTTTAACAAGGGTCACAAACAATTTGACAAAGTTCAATGCAATAACAAGTAGCATATGACTAAGGTTTTGACTTTTGAATCATGTCATATGGCTTTGGTAGGTATTCATAATCATTGAGGAACTTTTGAATATAAGCATTTTTTTAAAAAAAAAAGGAAAACTCCAGATGTCAAGTTTCTCTTAGAACAAAGTCATAGTAAATTCTATTTGTACCATATCATAACTTGCAACAACTTAGAAAAGGAGCATGCATTTGCAACCCACAAGTTTTCAAGTTTTTAGGATGAGACATTGTAGCTAACAAACTTGAATCTTGGGGAATACTAAGTTATAACCGAGGCATAGATGAATTATAGACAGAGCAACTATTCATCATTTCAACTTAGGAGAAACTAAACATTCCTTAAACACATATGAGAGTGGAATTCTCTTTTTTTATTATATTATATTTTTTAATGCAGAAAATAAATGCAAAAATAAAGATACAAGGTACCTCTGTGGGGGTCCTCCTCCAAGCTAGCTTGAGGCCAAGGGTCTCCAGCTGCTTTTTATTTGCAAAAATTAGAGGCAACTTGCGGTACAAACATTTTTTTTAAGGTTCACTAAATTTTTATTTAGTCAAGCAAAATCTTTACTCAGCAAATAATCAGTTCAATGATCATTTTTACAAAATATTAATCTGATCAAGGTAGGCTAATAATCTAAGCACCATGCTTACATTAAGAGCCTATGGAGATATGATGGATCAAATCATCATATTCCAAACCAAAACTTACTTTGCAAAGAATTTTGCAAGATAAAAACAAATTATATATATATAGAAGATTAGATATATAGAGTAAGATAACTACCGATTACCTTCGACGATGGCTCACCTTTTAAAGTCCAATGAGCAGGACTTTTCTCCTTTCACTTTGTGCTTGTTGATGAGGCATCCGGTCCAGGAGAGGTAGACGTGGACGCCTGTTCTTTCTTTGGTCTCCACACCATTCTGTTTGTTCTTGGTAGTGTGGTGGTGGATTTTGGAGTTTCTGCTTTTGGTTTCCACATCGTTTTGTTTTTCTTGGGTGGTGTGGAAACAACTTTTGATGTTTCTTCTTTTATGATTTTCTTTTGCTCTGGCCTCTTTTTTATTTTTTTGATGAGGCTATCCACCAGTCGGGGTTGAATAACAACCTCGTTCACGCCTTGTGGATTCGGCCCGTATTTGATACGGATCATGGAGCATTGCACCAAAACAAAACTCCAGAGCTCTCTAGTTTTAATTTATCATTTTAGTTCTAGTTTAGATCTAGAGCAGAGCTTCAAGTTGTAAAGAGGAGAAGAGCATTTTGGCTGATCTTGGTATGAATAAATCTAGTTCTAGTTCCATCTTGTTCTTGTTCTCTACTTATATTTATAGTATAGTTCTTGAATTAGAGCCTAGTTCTTCATTCATGTTCTTCGTATTAGAACTAGTTCTTAGTTCGAGTATCTTTATCATGATGATTAGAACTTTGATCTTAATTAAACATATAATTAGTGTGATCATGTTTAGACTAATGTCTAGATGGTGGTTTATCAAGTCTTCAGATTCGCATATGTTCTGTACCAATCGATTCGTAGGGTCGGTGTCCTGGGGGAGCATATGTGGTTTCCGTGTATGCAAGTGTGGTACTTGGATACAAGGGAACGGGTAATTGCAGTTCACGCTCCACGGTAGTGGGGTAGGCGGCAGGTGGTGACAGCCCTGTCCATCCCTAGTATTCCCCCACATTTGGGTACGGTGTAGGAGTCTAAAGCGATGTGGGGAGCTGGCAGACCAGACCTTAGGCATTCTCTCGATCCATCTAGATGTGAATCTAACCATGTTTATATTGATTGTGTGACTTGCTAGAATTCTCGACAATAACTATAATAGATTGTTCTAGTTAGGATTATTCTGACCAGTGGGTCCGCGACAGGCGTACGGTCGCCACGGCGTGGCCACGCGGCGGCAACGGCCTGTGGCCGGTCGGCCACTGAACCAGCTGCCCCTTCCCTCCATTCAGTTAAAGGGTCCAACTGAAACTCAATTTTTGGCATTCCATAACTCTCAACCTAGCTCGAGTTAGGCCAAGGTGTAATTGACAAAAATGGAGAGCTACATGAGGACTACAAAGTTGTCAATTGGAGCTCGAGCTGATTTAGCTTGGTTTGGGAGTTACAAAGCCCCAAAGGAGGTCACTTTGCAACTGCGTTGCAGCTAGGACTTAACCAAAATGGCTAAGTGCTAAAAAGCATGCCAACACTGAATTGTGGGCCTTGTTTGAGCATGTTAGATCCATTTTCATGAGATGACCATTAAACAACTTTTGTTCCCTAACAAATTTACTATAACTTTGTTTAAGGGTGCACAAACATGCATTGACTTCTAGCAGCACTTTTTAAACAGTCAAACAAAAGAGCTCCAGGCGCCAACACAAGTCAAACTAGAACTTAGGTGCATGGTTAGGACTAATGACCTTCATGAACATTGTTCCTAATGACATTCTAAATGTAGCTAGGGTGTTTTGTTTTGGTGCAATGCTCCATGATCCGTATCAAATACGGGCCGAATCCACAAGGCGTGAACGAGGTTGTTATTCAACCCCGACTGGTGGATAGCCTCATCAAAAAAATAAAAAAGAGGCCAGAGCAAAAGAAAATCATAAAAGAAGAAACATCAAAAGTTGTTTCCACACCACCCAAGAAAAACAAAACGATGTGGAAACCAAAAGCAGAAACTCCAAAATCCACCACCACACTACCAAGAACAAACAGAATGGTGTGGAGACCAAAGAAAGAACAGGCGTCCACGTCTACCTCTCCTGGACCGGATGCCTCATCAACAAGCACAAAGTGAAAGGAGAAAAGTCCTGCTCATTGGACTTTAAAAGGTGAGCCATCGTCGAAGGTAATCGGTAGTTATCTTACTCTATATATCTAATCTTCTATATATATATAATTTGTTTTTATCTTGCAAAATTCTTTGCAAAGTAAGTTTTGGTTTGGAATATGATGATTTGATCCATCATATCTCCATAGGCTCTTAATGTAAGCATGGTGCTTAGATTATTAGCCTACCTTGATCAGATTAATATTTTGTAAAAATGATCATTGAACTGATTATTTGCTGAGTAAAGATTTTGCTTGACTAAATAAAAATTTAGTGAACCTTAAAAAAAATGTTTGTACCGCAAGTTGCCTCTAATTTTGCAAATAAAAAGCAGCTGGAGACCCTTGGCCTCAAGCTAGCTTGGAGGAGGACCCCCACAGAGGTACCTTGTATCTTTATTTTTGCATTTATTTTCTGCATTAAAAAATATAATATAATAAAAAAAGAGAATTCCACTCTCATATGTGTTTAAGGAATGTTTAGTTTCTCCTAAGTTGAAATGATGAATAGTTGCTCTGTCTATAATTCATCTATGCCTCGGTTATAACTTAGTATTCCCCAAGATTCAAGTTTGTTAGCTACAATGTCTCATCCTAAAAACTTGAAAACTTGTGGGTTGCAAATGCATGCTCCTTTTCTAAGTTGTTGCAAGTTATGATATGGTACAAATAGAATTTACTATGACTTTGTTCTAAGAGAAACTTGACATCTGGAGTTTTCCTTTTTTTTTTTAAAAAAATGCTTATATTCAAAAGTTCCTCAATGATTATGAATACCTACCAAAGCCATATGACATGATTCAAAAGTCAAAACCTTAGTCATATGCTACTTGTTATTGCATTGAACTTTGTCAAATTGTTTGTGACCCTTGTTAAAGATTCTCGTCATGCACCCATGATCAAGACACACATACACGCACAAATAAAGTGCTGACTCTTACACTAAGAGTTACGCAATTCATTTTGTTCGTCTACTAAAAATGCTCCAATTATTATAATTCTCTCTCCAAAAATATTCTTGTGCAAAAGAGTATGGGCTATGCTAAAAAAACCATGCCAAAGTGCATGAGAAAAAGAAAGCATGCCAAAGAGCATGATGCATAAAAGAAAAAAAAAGAGAGAAAACAATGGGCACTTCGATGCCCGCCCCGAGAGAAAACAATGGGTACCTCAATACCCGCCAGTGAGAATAAGATAGCCCATACTCTCAGAAGCACTTTCAAAAGAAAGAGAGAGTCATCATAAAAGGAGTACAAAAATAATATATGATCCATCTCCACACACTTGCATGTCTTGATCAAAGTGTATGACGAGAATCTTTAACAAGGGTCACAAACAATTTGACAAAGTTCAATGCAATAACAAGTAGCATATGACTAAGGTTTTGACTTTGAATCATGTCATATGGCTTTGGTAGGTATTCATAATCATTGAGGAACTTTTGAATATAAGCATTTTTTTAAAAAAAAAAAGGAAAACTCCAGATGTCAAGTTTCTCTTAGAACAAAGTCATAGTAAATTCTATTTGTACCATATCATAACTTGCAACAACTTAGAAAAGGAGCATGCATTTGCAACCCACAAGTTTTCAAGTTTTTAGGATGAGACATTGTAGCTAACAAACTTGAATCTTGGGGAATACTAAGTTATAACCGAGGCATAGATGAATTATAGACAGAGCAACTATTCATCATTTCAACTTAGGAGAAACTAAACATTCCTTAAACACATATGAGAGTGGAATTCTCTTTTTTTATTATATTATATTTTTTAATGCAGAAAATAAATGCAAAAATAAAGATACAAGGTACCTCTGTGGGGGTCCTCCTCCAAGCTAGCTTGAGGCCAAGGGTCTCCAGCTGCTTTTTATTTGCAAAAATTAGAGGCAACTTGCGGTACAAACATTTTTTTTAAGGTTCACTAAATTTTTATTTAGTCAAGCAAAATCTTTACTCAGCAAATAATCAGTTCAATGATCATTTTTACAAAATATTAATCTGATCAAGGTAGGCTAATAATCTAAGCACCATGCTTACATTAAGAGCCTATGGAGATATGATGGATCAAATCATCATATTCCAAACCAAAACTTACTTTGCAAAGAATTTTGCAAGATAAAAACAAATTATATATATATAGAAGATTAGATATATAGAGTAAGATAACTACCGATTACCTTCGACGATGGCTCACCTTTTAAAGTCCAATGAGCAGGACTTTTCTCCTTTCACTTTGTGCTTGTTGATGAGGCATCCGGTCCAGGAGAGGTAGACGTGGACGCCTGTTCTTTCTTTGGTCTCCACACCATTCTGTTTGTTCTTGGTAGTGTGGTGGTGGATTTTGGAGTTTCTGCTTTTGGTTTCCACATCGTTTTGTTTTTCTTGGGTGGTGTGGAAACAACTTTTGATGTTTCTTCTTTTATGATTTTCTTTTGCTCTGGCCTCTTTTTTATTTTTTTGATGAGGCTATCCACCAGTCGGGGTTGAATAACAACCTCGTTCACGCCTTGTGGATTCGGCCCGTATTTGATACGGATCATGGAGCATTGCACCAAAACAAAACTCCAGAGCTCTCTAGTTTTAATTTATCATTTTAGTTCTAGTTTAGATCTAGAGCAGAGCTTCAAGTTGTAAAGAGGAGAAGAGCATTTTGGCTGATCTTGGTATGAATAAATCTAGTTCTAGTTCCATCTTGTTCTTGTTCTCTACTTATATTTATAGTATAGTTCTTGAATTAGAGCCTAGTTCTTCATTCATGTTCTTCGTATTAGAACTAGTTCTTAGTTCGAGTATCTTTATCATGATGATTAGAACTTTGATCTTAATTAAACATATAATTAGTGTGATCATGTTTAGACTAATGTCTAGATGGTGGTTTATCAAGTCTTCAGATTCGCATATGTTCTGTACCAATCGATTCGTAGGGTCGGTGTCCTGGGGGAGCATATGTGGTTTCCGTGTATGCAAGTGTGGTACTTGGATACAAGGGAACGGGTAATTGCAGTTCACGCTCCACGGTAGTGGGGTAGGCGGCAGGTGGTGACAGCCCTGTCCATCCCTAGTATTCCCCCACATTTGGGTACGGTGTAGGAGTCTAAAGCGATGTGGGGAGCTGGCAGACCAGACCTTAGGCATTCTCTCGATCCATCTAGATGTGAATCTAACCATGTTTATATTGATTGTGTGACTTGCTAGAATTCTCGACAATAACTATAATAGATTGTTCTAGTTAGGATTATTCTGACCAGTGGGTCCGCGACAGGCGTACGGTCGCCACGGCGTGGCCACGCGGCGGCAACGGCCTGTGGCCGGTCGGCCACTGAACCAGCTGCCCCTTCCCTCCATTCAGTTAAAGGGTCCAACTGAAACTCAATTTTTGGCATTCCATAACTCTCAACCTAGCTCGAGTTAGGCCAAGGTGTAATTGACAAAAATGGAGAGCTACATGAGGACTACAAAGTTGTCAATTGGAGCTCGAGCTGATTTAGCTTGGTTTGGGAGTTACAAAGCCCCAAAGGAGGTCACTTTGCAACTGCGTTGCAGCTAGGACTTAACCAAAATGGCTAAGTGCTAAAAAGCATGCCAACACTGAATTGTGGGCCTTGTTTGAGCATGTTAGATCCATTTTCATGAGATGACCATTAAACAACTTTTGTTCCCTAACAAATTTACTATAACTTTGTTTAAGGGTGCACAAACATGCATTGACTTCTAGCAGCACTTTTTAAACAGTCAAACAAAAGAGCTCCAGGCGCCAACACAAGTCAAACTAGAACTTAGGTGCATGGTTAGGACTAATGACCTTCATGAACATTGTTCCTAATGACATTCTAAATGTAGCTAGGGTGTTTTGGTGGGTCACCACCTTCATTTGCATGTGACACATGTACTCTAGCTTATCAAAACAACTGAAACATTCAATTGAACAACTGAAACAGAGACATACATCACTTGAAACATGGTACATGGGACATGTACAACCCCTCTAGGGGACTAGGTATGACAAAGGGACATCACATATGATACACACATGCATAGGCATTAATGAAATGTCATGTTGCAACATTGAGACATAGGATGATGCACATGTGATAATGAGATGAATATGCTTATGTTATGCAATGCAAATGCACAAATGCAAGCCAAACACCTGGGGTGTTACAGCCCTCCCCCCTTATAAAAATCTCATCCCGAGATTTGGAAAGCGTACCATTTAGCATAGAAAGCGGAATAGTTGTCCCTTAAATAATCCTCCCGCTCCCATGTGGCGTCACGCTCCCCGTGGTTACTCCAAACCACCTTGTATAGCTTAACTACTCGGTTACGAGTCACCCTTTCTTGAGTATCCAGAACATATACAGGCTTCTCCTCATAAGAGAGATCAGATTTCAACTTGATTCTCCTCATTGCTACTCTTTCCTCGGGAAGACGAAGGCATTTCTTTAATTGAGAAACATGAAAAACTGGAAAGATAGCTCCCAGCTCGCGAGGTAGATTAAGCTTATAAGCTACCCTTCCACTCTTCTCTAGGATTTGATACGGACCTACATAGCGAGGTGCAAGCTTCCTCTTTACTCCGAAACGCTTAACTCCTTTCATAGGCGATACCTTCAGATCGATGTGATCACCCACCTCCAACTCAATAGGTTTTCTCCTTCTGTCTGCGTAACTCTTTTGCCTAGCCTAAGCAGCTGCCATATTTTTCTAGATAGCACGGACTTGCCCCTCGGCTTCTTCTACAAAGTCAATACCGTAGAACCTCCTTTCTCTAGGTTCCACCCAGTTTAAAGGAGTTCTACACTTGCGTCCATACAAAGCTTCAAACAGAGCCATCTTGATACTTTCTTGATAACTGTTGTTATAAGAGAATTCAGTGAGTGGCAACCATTTCTCCCAAGAACCCTTGCAAGAGATAAGGCAAGCTCTAAGCATGTCCTCAAGAATTTGATTCACATGCTCAGTCTGCCCAGATGTTTGTGGATGATAAGCAGAACTGCGGATTAAGTTAGTACCCAGATTATGATGTAAGCGCTCCCAGAAATGAGCTGTGAACTGAGATCCCCTATTAGAAACAATAGACTTGGGAACACCATGAAGATGCACCACTTGTTGAAAGTAAACATCAGCATAGTTGTGAGGGTGATAGTTAGACTTGATAGGAATAAAGTGAGCGGATTTGGTCAGACGATCCATGATAACCCATATAAAATCAAAACCCTTCTCTGTAGTGGGCAACCCAACAATAAAATCCATAACAATCTCTTCCCACTTCCAACTAGGAATAGAGAGTGGTTGCAACAAACCAGGCTTCATGTGAATAGCCTTGACTCGGCAACAATTATCACATCTAGCAACGTAGGCTGCAATTTCTTTCTTCATCTTGGTCCACCAATAGTAACGCTTGAGATCTTGATACATTTTACTACTACCAAGATGGATGGACAATTTAGAAGAATGGGCTTCAGCCATGATTCGATTTCTAAGTTCTTTGTCTTTGGGTACAACAAGTCTATCGTTGAACCAGAGAATTCCTTTGTCATCCACTCGAAAGTGCTTGGTTTCTTGCTCTTTCATCTTCCACTTGATGTGAAACACACCCACATCAGTCTTCTGGAGCTCGATAATTTGACTTCTGAGAGAGCAATCCACAGTGATATTGTGGAGTACCACAGGATGAAGGAGGTGTGATAGATGAAAGTCTTCACTAACCAAAGAACTGCAATGAGATTTTCGGCTCAAGGCATCAGCAACAACATTTGCCTTGCCAGGATGATAATGTACTTGCAGATTGTAGTCCTTGATCAACTCCAACCATCGGCATTGACGCATGTTCAACTCTGACTGAGTAAAAATGTACTTGAGACTTTTATGATCAGTGTAGATATTGCACACATTACCAAGCAAGTAATGTCTCCAAATCTTCAGAGCATGAACAACTGCGGCTAGTTCTAAATCATGAGTAGGGTAATTGACTTCATGCTTTCAAAGTTGGTGCGAGGCATAAGCAATGACTCGGCCCTCTTGCATAAGAACACACCCTAAACCGGTGCCTGATGCATCACAATATACATCAAAAGGCTTCTCGATGTTAGGTTGTGCCAAAACAGGAGCAAAAGTTAGCAGAGTCCGCAAAGTGTGGAAAGCCTCTTCACACTCTGGAGTCCAGACAAACTTCACATCCTTATGAAGCAATTGAGTCATAGGCTTGGCTATTTTAGAGAAATCCGGGATGAAGCGATGATAATAACCAGCCAAACCAAGAAAACTCCGGACTTCAAAGACCATAGTAGGTGCCTTCCAATCTAGCACCTCTTGCACCTTGGTAGGATCAACGGAGATTCCATCTTCACATAACACATGACCTAGGAAAGGTACTTTCTTCAACCAGAGCTCGCATTTGCTGAACTTGGCATAAAGCTGCTTGTCACGCAATCGAGTTAAAACAATTCTTAGATGTTCAGCATGCTCTTCTTCATTCTGAGAATAGACAAGGATATCATCAATGAAAACCACCGCGAATCTGTCTAACTCCAGCATGAATACCGAATTCATCAGATACAAGAAGTGTGCAAGAGCATTAGTCAGCCCAAAGGACATGACAAGATACTCAAACAAGCCATATCGAGTAGAGAAAGCCGTCTTAGGTATATCTTCAGGACGAATTTTGATCTGATGGTAGCCAGACCTCAAATCAATCTTGGAGAATACCTTAGCTCTGGATAGTTGATCAAAAAGAATATCAATGCGAGGAAGAGGATATTTGTTCTTGATGGTGACAGCATTGAGTGGTCGATAATCCACGCACATGCGCAGAGATTCATCCTTCTTCTTCACAAAGATAGCAGGACAACCCCAAGGAGAGGAGCTAGGCCGAATCAAACCTTTCTTCAACAATTCATTCAACTGAATTTTTAGCCTAGCCAACTCATTGGGTGGCATTCAATAAGGCCATCGAGAGATAGGAGCCGTACCCGGAATGAGTTCTATCTTGAATTCCACTTCACGGTCCGGAGGTAATCTGGCCAAATCATCAGGAAAGACATCTAGAAACTACAACAGGTATATCCTCAATGGCCTTGGCTAGAGTAGCATTGGCCGTAGTGTGGATAGCGACATCACGAGGGAGTTGAACTAGAAAACCTTTCTTATCTATAGGGTCCCTCAACATTACCACACAGGTTGAGGTATCGATCAACACTCCATTACCACTCATCCACTTCATTCCCAGAATTACATCGATTCCTACACCCGGTAGGACTAAAAGATCAGCTAAAAACTCTCGATCACCAATCTCAATTTTTACATCCTTAACTACTTGGTTAGTCATGATGTTGTTCCCAGTAGCACTAATACAATAACCACCCTTGGCGATTGTAATCACATTCAGCTTATGCTTAGACGCAAAAGTATAACTCACAAAGGAATGCGAGGCACCCGAATCAAAGAGCCTAACTACGGGATTAGCGTTAACAAGAAACTTACTAGCAGTGACCACTTCGCCAGCAGGAATTTCCTCAATAGTGGTATAATGAACACGCCCCTGATGGACGTTTCCCTGAGAAGTCTATTTGGGAGGATATGGACAATTCTTGGACCAGTGACCAGGTTGTTTACAATTCCAGCATGGCCTATTAGCTGGTGGAACATTGGAACTGCCCTGCCCATAAGTATTCTTTGGCAGAGAAACCATGTACCCCTTGTAAAAACCAGTTTTAGCCTGATTCTTCTTCTGAGGTGGGCGGTACCGGATGTTGACAGTAGGTGAATGATACTGAGTTTTGGCCACCATAGGAGCTTTAGACTGAGAAGCACCTGCCTCGTAATTCCTTTTGCGGCTCTTGGAAGCAGCATAAACATTATCGTTGTTCTGTTGAGTTAGAGCATCATTGATAAACTCATTAAAAGTTGTACACTTGCTGTTGCCCATAGACTTCATCAACTTAGGGGGAAGTCCCCTCTTGAAGCTAGCAATCTTCTTGGCATTTGTATCCACAAATTCTAGGGCATACCTCTCCAGGTTGTTAAAAGCCTGGAGGTACTCATTCAAGCTCTTGTTACCTTGGGTCAGCTTTATGAACTCTGTATGCTTGATTGCCATAAGACTAGGGGAATAAAATGTCCCTTGAAAGCTTCCTTGAACTGGTCCCAAACAATCTCAACATCTGCGGGGAAGGTGGTCCTATGATGGTTCCACCAGATACACGCAGGTCCTTGCAGCTGATGTCCAGCATACGATGTTTTCATATCTTCAGTCAACCTGAGCAAGCGAAACCTCTACTCTATGGTGCTCAACCATTCATCGGCTTGAAATGGTTCTTCTGCCTCTCGAAAAATAGGAGGCTTTGTGTCCATGAAATCCTTGAAACTACTGTACTGATTCAGTTCGGGTCCTTGGCGGACATGACGATCCCCACGGTTGACCATCTGATGCATAGCCTCAGCCAACATGCGCTGACTTTCAACAACCGTCCGCATAAGCTCAGCCGGTGTGGGCGGTGGCAAAGGTGGCAGTTGTTCCTCATCCCCAATGCCACGACCCCGACGAAGGTTGCAAGACATCTGCAAAACACACAGCCACTGAGCACTGAGGGTGTGGAAAATTTGTAGATGAATTGTGTAATTATGCCAAACTGATTTCATTGGAGAGAATGAATTCATACAATAAACAGAGGCACAATAATTCATCACAATCACACAACACCATCCAGCGCATCAATTTGGCGCAATACTGCGATGTTCTCAACAAACAACAAATTTTTACCGACAACAAAGATGGAATTAATTAAAGGCTCACATAGCATGGAGCACCAGCATGTCTGACTAGTTACTTCCAAACCATCGAGGTTCCAACCTTACATCGAAGATAGCATAGGGTTCAATATTACACTCCAAAGATCAGTTTACAACAAGCTACTTGTCCATGCATGAGGGTCAACAAAAGACTAGCTCTAACGCATTAGCTAAGTGGTAAGCTAAACTATGCGTCGTCCTCCGAGTCGATGTCGAAGATCTCTCCTCCATTCTCATCACTAGCAGGCTCCAACTCCTCATCTTCCTCTTCTTCTGGCGGAACATCCTCAGGCCCAATAATCTCGATGTCATCATCATCCTTAGCCATGATGACACCGGAGCCCATCTCCTCATCATCAGGAGGAAGGATCGGGTGGAGCTGATTATGTAGTAGATGAACTTCCTCATGGAGGTTGTCATTGTATGCTTCTGCAACTGCCAGCTGCTGCTCAAGCTCAACCTGTCGAGCCCTCAAGACATTCTCTTCGTGCCAAGCTTCATTGTGCTGATTCATCATGTGAACCAACATACGCTCACAGTTGCGGTGAGCAACAGTCAACCTCTGAACTTCGAGTGCCTCCTGATCCCTTTCTCGCGTCACCTGCTCCAAACGCTGCTGGACTGCATTCCTTTCAGCAATCACCTGTGCCAACTCAGCCCTCAACCTCTCCTCCTCAGTAGGCTCAGGGCGGGGCTCACGAGGGGCTATCGAGTGATGAGGGGACCTGCCTCCGGTGGACTTGCGAGTAGTGGTTTTTGTGCGGGCCATCTATAGCAAAAAGGGTGTAGCAGACAGAAGGAGAAAACCTATTGAGTTGGAGGTGGGTGATCACATCGATCTGAAGGTATCGCCTATGAAAGGAGTTAAGCGTTTCGGAGTAAAGAGGAAGCTTGCACCTCGCTATGTAGGTCCGTATCAAATCCTAGAGAAGAGTGGAAGGGTAGCTTATAAGCTTAATCTACCTCGCGAGCTGGGAGCTATCTTTCCAGTTTTTCATGTTTCTCAATTAAAGAAATGCCTTCGTCTTCCCGAGGAAAGAGTAGCAATGAGGAGAATCAAGTTGAAATCTGATCTCTCTTATGAGGAGAAGCCTGTATATGTTCTGGATACTCAAGAAAGGGTGACTCGTAACCGAGTAGTTAAGCTATACAAGGTGGTTTGGAGTAACCACGGGGAGCGTGACGCCACATGGGAGCGGGAGGATTATTTAAGGGACAACTATTCCGCTTTCTATGCTAAATGGTACGCTTTCCAAATCTCGGGATGAGATTTTTATAAGGGGGGAGGGCTGTAACACCCCAGGTGTTTGGCTTGCATTTGTGCATTTGCATTGCATAACATAAGCATATTCATCTCATTATCACATGTGCATCATCCTATGTCTCAATGTTGCAACATGACATTTCATTAATGCCTATGCATGTGTGTATCATATGTGATGTCCCTTTGTCATACCTAGTCCCCTAGAGGGGTTGTACATGTCCCATGTACCATGTTTCAAGTGATGTATGTCTCTGTTTCAGTTGTTCAATTGAATGTTTCAGTTGTTTTGATAAGCTAGAGTACATGTGTCACATGCAAATGAAGGTGGTGACCCACCAAAACACCCTAGCTACATTTAGAATGTCATTAGGAACAATGTTCATGAAGGTCATTAGTCCTAACCATGCACCTAAGTTCTAGTTTGACTTGTGTTGGCGCCTGGAGCTCTTTTGTTTGACTGTTTAAAAAGTGCTGCTAGAAGTCAATGCATGTTTGTGCACCCTTAAACAAAGTTATAGTAAATTTGTTAGGGAACAAAAGTTGTTTAATGGTCATCTCATGAAAATGGATCTAACATGCTCAAACAAGGCCCACAATTCAGTGTTGGCATGCTTTTTAGCACTTAGCCATTTTGGTTAAGTCCTAGCTGCAACGCAGTTGCAAAGTGACCTCCTTTGGGGCTTTGTAACTCCCAAACCAAGCTAAATCAGCTCGAGCTCCAATTGACAACTTTGTAGTCCTCATGTAGCTCTCCATTTTTGTCAATTACACCTTGGCCTAACTCGAGCTAGGTTGAGAGTTATGGAATGCCAAAAATTGAGTTTCAGTTGGACCCTTTAACTGAATGGAGGGAAGGGGCAGCTGGTTCAGTGGCCGACCGGCCACAGGCCGTTGCCGCCGCGTGGCCACGCCGTGGCGACCGTACGCCTGTCGCGGAC
>JAHUYU010002851.1:0-10689 GCA_030439765.1 Tripidium arundinaceum | reverse complement strand
ATGTAGGAGGGGCAAAACTGGAGCTCAACTCTCAATGAAAACATGCATTCTCATCTCAACAGCACAAAACTCCACGACCATGCAAACCGCATGGTTACTCAACTTCCTTGATGATTCTTCGCTTCCTGAAGGGCTGCACAGGCATGCTCCCCGGAGCGCTGTGCTTTCGCCTTCTTTCCTCTTTACGGTTTTCAGCTTCGATCATCGTACGCCGTAGGTTGGCTGCCTTGTAGATTGGCTTCGGTAGGTGTCTATGCCTGTAATAATAATTAACAACAAAGCCATGCATGATGGAACTTTTTATTTAGCAAACCAATAGTAAGAGATGGGCGCTAGCTCAGGAACTACTCACTAAGAAAAAAGGGGTATGATTTCCCTGTGCAAGCCAGATGAGGCAACAGTAGCTTACCTTACAATCCGCTTCACTTCTGGGAGATGCTTGTACCGCTCCTTCAAAGCATCCTGGTACTCTTGCTTTTTGCGCTCCCGTGGAAGAAGCTGCACAAGATATTTGTTCAGTCACATACAAGAACTCAACGGCAAAACATTCATAAACTCTCCCATTAATGGTAAGTACAACTGATGACAATTATTGCCTATAAACTAACAACAAAATCCTAACACATCAATGGTAAGTAGTACAATCATTTTCCAGAATAGGTATCCATGAGTTAATAACAGAGATAGAAAACAAATACGGAAACAAGATGTGCAACCATTCACAAGAACACAGGTTCCCCTCCTCATCAGTTTACACGGTTTCAATCATTCAAGTCTTAATCCTCAAAGGTTAAACTAAGCATATATGATTGCAACACAGAATTTCTCAGTAAAATAAAATGAACAAAAGAGCATTTGCTTTGCTTCCACATACATGTTCCTCACTAGGCGCTCTCGAAGCAAATTATGACCTAATGCACACAGGACCAGAACCATTCTGGATCCAGAGTACCAAAAAATGCTAATGCAATCGTTTTCAAGCAAGCAGGATAGTTCTGGTAATAAAATCAACTGACCAAAAACAAACCCAAGCTATGACCAAACATGATCAAGGGAAGCCTGACGACCATCTCAATGTCTAACTCCATTTAGCTGCTGGTTCACTTCTCTATGCATGGTTCTTTTCATAAGTTTTTTCTCAAACATGGCTCTTGTCATTAATGGCAAAGGCAAATCTATCCCTAATAATAAAGAGGCAAAATTTCAGGTCATTTTTTTTCGTCCAGCCCCCCTAACTAACTCCGTGAATTTGGAGTCCGACTCTAACTAATGCTCCCGTATCCTCCACCAAGCGACAGAGTCCTTGACCATTAAGGAGATATGCCAAATAAAAGAAAACATGTCCACGTTGACCATTAATAAGGAGATATCCCCAAATAAAAGAAAACGTGTCGAGAGGATTAAGAAAACAACAACTACTTTGTTAAGAGTCCGCCGACTTTTAAAAAAAAACAGGTTAAAAAGAGAGTCCGGCTTCCGACACTAACACTCTAAAATCTCCTAATTTATCTCTATTATTCTAAATAGTTCAAAATATCTAATCTTAACTAACCGGACTCGTGTCCCTACTAGACACGGCCTCAGCCTGAGAAGGCCCATCGGCCTGCTTCTTCTTGCGCCTGGAATTAGAGTCCGATCGTATGTTTTTTACCGGAGATTTTGTCCCAGAGTCCCATCGTAGTTTTTTTTTGTTTGTTTTCTTTTCCGGTTACTTCCCAGAGTCTGGTCGAGTACTTCCCTTTTTACCGGAGATTTTGAGATTTTGTTCTGCCGGCCGGTGGACGATTTCTCTGGTGGCTTTTTAGGTGTAGAGAAGAGAAACGACGTAGGATATAAATCCCGTTACAACGTACGGGCATGTTTGCTAGTAACTACAAATGCGTCAAATGGTCTGTACGATCCAGCCCTCTTGCATCCCTTAATGGATATGAAAATACATATTAAAGAGCATCTATAGTCATAATCCTGGAAGTAAATTAGGGCATACAGAGTAGGCTACTGCAATACTGCTAAATCATAGAGCATCCACAGTGAGAAGCGAGATGTCATGTGAACTTGTCCAAAAAAAGCTACCACCTGAATTTGGCATGACTCTAAACAGCAGCAGGCAATAAGCATGCGAAAACACAACAGCAACTTGAAAACACTGAATGGCATTAAAAAACTTACAACTCCAAGTTGTTCCGAGGCTTTGGACTTCCACAAACGAAGATTTGTATCATCACTGCCAGAGACTAAATAGGTCCCGTCGTAGGTGTACTTCACACAAAACACCCTTCAAAGTAGTATGTTAAATTGATTAGAATCTTACAAAAATGTTTGTGGTAAATAGAAGGAAATTATCTTTCAGAAAAAAGATGCATATAATACAAATATGATGAACTCATCTAAGAGTACTTTCTGAAACTATATAGAAAACAAAATTCAGTCAAAACATGCTCCATGCCCCCATTCGGAGACCTATATCAACATAAATAGAGCCTACGCAATGGGGCAGGCGGTATGGTAGGTAATAATAAAGGCCTTATTCCGGTGGTTTTTCAATTAATTCTGGCTGAGAGAGAATAAGCTAAAGTACGGCTGAAAAGGACAAAAAGAACTAAGACACATGCAACAGTACAGCCAAAGATCATCACATACAGTCACACTAGGTGGAGGCGAGGTGAGCTTGCAATGCATACATCTTATCTTAAGAAGAAGAAGCAGCCAACAATTAAGGGAGGGAGATGATAGTGATACACGCAGACCACATGAATTTGCGTTCCGTACAGATAGGATCACGGCGGCAGCATCACACACGATGGGGCTATCGTATCACACGATGGATGGGTCCGAGGGTGCCAATGACGCCAAGCAAACCCAAATCCAAACCTCCTCCTTGTGTTCATCTGATCGATCACACATGCATGATCCATCCATCGCATAACAATAACATGGACGGACGGACGGAAGGATCAAGGATGGATCTCTGCACGCCACGCCACGCCACGGAGGAAGGATCGGAAGAAACTAGGAGGGAGGGAGGGAGGAATTGAAGGAGGCAAGGCATCATAAGCTAGGACGAATTAGGATTGGGAGGAGACGAAGACCCGGATCTGCTCCAGGAACGTCTGCCCCTGCGGCCGGTCCTTGCGCCGGACGTACCCGGCCGCCACGCCGTGGGTGTACTCGGGGACGCCCTTCTCCCCGCTGCGCCGCCACAGGTCGCCCGCGTAGCTCCGGTGCGCGAAGTAGGCGATCGCCTCCTCCACCCTTCTCCCCTCCGCGCCCTCGCCCTCGACCTCGAGGTCCACGGCCACGGGCAGCCGCTCGTAGTGGCCCGTCGCCACGCCTTCCAGCTCGTCCAGCCGCGCCAGCCCGCGGGCCGTCACCGCGTACGCCTCCCCGCGCACGCGGTGCGCCCCGGCGGCCGGGGCCGGGAGGTTCAGCAGGAACGGCACCCGGTACGGCCCGCACACCAGCGGCAGCCGCGCCGACGTCACCGCGGGACCCACCAAGGATGCGTCCCCGCTCGCGGAGAGCTCCTCCAGGAGACGGTGGTTGGAGAACCCGCGCTTCAGCGTCCCGTACGTGAACACCAGCGTCGTCCGCTTCGTCGCCGGGGGATGGGGCTCCGGCAGGGGAGCGGCGTCGCCGGCCGCGCCCATTGATCTGCGAGATTCTCAGGAGGAGGTGGGTGTGCTGTGTGTTTCGCGCCGGCAATCCAACAGGCCGGCCTGGCCCATTTATAGCAGACGGGGAGGGTCAGGCGGGCTCGGTGGGCCACGCAACGGATGGCCTCGCGTCGCCTGCCATCGCCCATCGGCGACCGACCGTCCTTCTCTCTGCTTGGTGTCCTTGCCTTTTTGACAAAATCATATAGTACTCATCGGTGGCCCAATCGAAACAACAAAATCCAAAGGCGATTGTGAACCCTATTCTTCTACGAGAAAATTGGACACGTTTTTAATATACACGTTTTTAAAACCGGAAGAAAGAGGTTGCCGCGGGCGGGATAGGGTCTTGTTTGAGCTCCGATGCCGTCGGCGCGGCCACAGTCATGGAGCTCAAACGAGACTCTACTGCACCGCGGCGGGGCGGTGGGCGTCGCCGGCCGCGCCCATAGGGGCGGTGATTGATCTGAGAGATTCTGACGAGGAGGAGGTGGTTGGTGTTGTGCTGTGTGCCGTGTGCGTGCGTGTGCCGCAAGCCGCCAATCCAAACTGGCCGGCGTCTGCTATGACATGGTGGCCTGGCGGAGGAGGCTGAGAATACTAGGATTTGGTCACCAATCAACTTCATTTTCATGCTCCTCATATGAAATCAATCCTTCTGAAAATGAAAATATACATACTTCATACTGCAACACTAATTCATCTTTGGTTCAGTAGCAGTTAATATACTCATTCAAACCGGTGATGTTCTCATCACCAGATGGTCAAATGCACATTCAAGAATGCATTGACATCATTTACAAAATTGGCATTTAATTCCATGGTGGGGTTGCTACATTGTCATAAAGTTGATTATTCATTAAATGTGGCTTAATGAACCTTCTGAAGATGCATATGTTGCATTAACTCATAAGCACAGAAAATATCATTTCATGCAGTTGATCTGTACTTTTGACATTCGTAGCATACCGTCTAGTTTCTTTTACTTTGTGGGGTCATCTTACATGATTTTGGGTTTCCAGGATGGATATTGACTACTCACCAACAGGGCGTGAATTTGTCACTGGTTCATATGATAGAACAGTATGTTTACTCCTAAGAACTTACAATGATTTCATACTAAGTATGTATGTGTTATTCCTATTCAGCGATGTATATATAATACTTTTGCAGGTAAGGATTTTTAATTATCTTGGAGACCACAGCAGAGAGATTTACCACACCAAGAGGATGCAAAGGTTCTTCTTTGTTCCTACATTATTTGTCAGTCTTCACTTTTTCTTTCTAGTTACTGTTGGTGCTCTCATTTTTAGACCAAAGTCCAGACTCGGTTCCTTATACTTAACTTGAGTCGCTGCCTTTTTTTTTTCTATGAGACCAATTGACCCTCAAAATCTCTATGATGTTAAACTGAGTGGATCGGTTATTGTGAGGTCTATTTATGTTGATATAGGTCTCCGAATGGGGGCATGGAGCATGTTTTGACTGAATTTTGTTTTCTATATAGTTTCAGAAAGTACTCTTAGATGAGTTCATCATATTTGTATTATATGCATCTTTTTTCTGAAAGATAATTTCCTTCTATTTACCACAAACATTTTTGTAAGATTCTAATCAATTTAACATACTACTTTGAAGGGTGTTTTGTGTGAAGTACACCTACGACGGGACCTATTTAGTCTCTGGCAGTGATGATACAAATCTTCGTTTGTGGAAGTCCAAAGCCTCGGAACAACTTGGAGTTGTAAGTTTTTTAATGCCATTCAGTGTTTTCAAGTTGCTGTTGTGTTTTCGCATGCTTATTGCCTGCTGCTGTTTAGAGTCATGCCAAATTCAGGTGGTAGCTTTTTTTGGACAAGTTCACATGACATCTCGCTTCTCACTGTGGATGCTCTATGATTTAGCAGTATTGCAGTAGCCTACTCTGTATGCCCTAATTTACTTCCAGGATTATGACTATAGATGCTCTTTAATATGTATTTTCATATCCATTAAGGGATGCAAGAGGGCTGGATCGTACAGACCATTTGACGCATTTGTAGTTACTAGCAAACATGCCCGTACGTTGTAACGGGATTTATATCCTACGTCGTTTCTCTTCTCTACACCTAAAAAGCCACCAGAGAAATCGTCCACCGGCCGGCAGAACAAAATCTCAAAATCTCCGGTAAAAAGGGAAGTACTCGACCAGACTCTGGGAAGTAACCGGAAAAGAAAACAAACAAAAAAAAACTACGATGGGACTCTGGGACAAAATCTCCGGTAAAAAACATACGATCGGACTCTAATTCCAGGCGCAAGAAGAAGCAGGCCGATGGGCCTTCTCAGGCTGAGGCCGTGTCTAGTAGGGACACGAGTCCGGTTAGTTAAGATTAGATATTTTGAACTATTTAGAATAATAGAGATAAATTAGGAGATTTTAGAGTGTTAGTGTCGGAAGCCGGACTCTCTTTTTAACCTGTTTTTTTTTAAAAGTCGGCGGACTCTTAACAAAGTAGTTGTTGTTTTCTTAATCCTCTCGACACGTTTTCTTTTATTTGGGGATATCTCCTTATTAATGGTCAACGTGGACATGTTTTCTTTTATTTGGCATATCTCCTTAATGGTCAAGGACTCTGTCGCTTGGTGGAGGATACGGGAGCATTAGTTAGAGTCGGACTCCAAATTCACGGAGTTAGTTAGGGGGGCTGGACGAAAAAAAATGACCTGAAATTTTGCCTCTTTATTATTAGGGATAGATTTGCCTTTGCCATTAATGACAAGAGCCATGTTTGAGAAAAAACTTATGAAAAGAACCATGCATAGAGAAGTGAACCAGCAGCTAAATGGAGTTAGACATTGAGATGGTCGTCAGGCTTCCCTTGATCATGTTTGGTCATAGCTTGGGTTTGTTTTTGGTCAGTTGATTTTATTACCAGAACTATCCTGCTTGCTTGAAAACGATTGCATTAGCATTTTTTGGTACTCTGGATCCAGAATGGTTCTGGTCCTGTGTGCATTAGGTCATAATTTGCTTCGAGAGCGCCTAGTGAGGAACATGTATGTGGAAGCAAAGCAAATGCTCTTTTGTTCATTTTATTTTACTGAGAAATTCTGTGTTGCAATCATATATGCTTAGTTTAACCTTTGAGGATTAAGACTTGAATGATTGAAACCGTGTAAACTGATGAGGAGGGGAACCTGTGTTCTTGTGAATGGTTGCACATCTTGTTTCCGTATTTGTTTTCTATCTCTGTTATTAACTCATGGATACCTATTCTGGAAAATGATTGTACTACTTACCATTGATGTGTTAGGATTTTGTTGTTAGTTTATAGGCAATAATTGTCATCAGTTGTACTTACCATTAATGGGAGAGTTTATGAATGTTTTGCCGTTGAGTTCTTGTATGTGACTGAACAAATATCTTGTGCAGCTTCTTCCACGGGAGCGCAAAAAGCAAGAGTACCAGGATGCTTTGAAGGAGCGGTACAAGCATCTCCCAGAAGTGAAGCGGATTGTAAGGTAAGCTACTGTTGCCTCATCTGGCTTGCACAGGGAAATCATACCCCTTTTTTCTTAGTGAGTAGTTCCTGAGCTAGCGCCCATCTCTTACTATTGGTTTGCTAAATAAAAAGTTCCATCATGCATGGCTTTGTTGTTAATTATTATTACAGGCATAGACACCTACCGAAGCCAATCTACAAGGCAGCCAACCTACGGCGTACGATGATCGAAGCTGAAAACCGTAAAGAGGAAAGAAGGCGAAAGCACAGCGCTCCGGGGAGCATGCCTGTGCAGCCCTTCAGGAAGCGAAGAATCATCAAGGAAGTTGAGTAACCATGCGGTTTGCATGGTCGTGGAGTTTTGTGCTGTTGAGATGAGAATGCATGTTTTCATTGAGAGTTGAGCTCCAGTTTTGCCCCTCCTACATATTTGAAATTCCAAACCGGATATTTGTATCGAGCCACTGCGTTATATAAGAGTTTGCAACCGTGAGCAGTCCGAGTTGAAGCTAGGGCTTCCTACATACATGCTTGAATGCTTCAGTTCAGTTGGACCCCAAAAGTCGTAATTACGAATTTTTCCCCTTTCAGGAATATAATGCAAAGCTAACTACAGTGTTGACTATAGAAACCAATTCATGGACTCTTTTACATCAAAGGGAAGTGTACTATACCGAGCTTACTGCTACAAGCCTACAAAACTGTAAAAACACCTATAGATCATTTTCTTCAATGACTGCTTTTAACACGGTTCATCCTTGCAGTATTTCTCAAGTCAAATTTCCTTCATCTTCCCCAGTCAATTTGAAACATCTATAAACCAATTTATTTAACTACTATGTACCAGAGCCAATTTTGTAAATGATGTCAATGCATTCTTGAATGTGCATTTGACCATCTGGTGATGAGAACATCACCGGTTTGAATGAGTATATTAACTGCTACTGAACCAAAGATGAATTAGTGTTGCAGTATGAAGTATGTATATTTTCATTTTCAGAAGGATTGATTTCATATGAGGAGCATGAAAATGAAGTTGATTGGTGACCAAATCCTAGTATTCTCAGCCTCCTCCGCCAGGCCACCATGTCATAGCAGACGCCGGCCAGTTTGGATTGGCGGCTTGCGGCACACGCACGCACACGGCACACAGCACAACACCAACCACCTCCTCCTCGTCAGAATCTCTCAGATCAATCACCGCCCCTATGGGCGCGGCCGGCGACGCCCACCGCCCCGCCGCGGTGCAGTAGAGTCTCGTTTGAGCTCCATGACTGTGGCCGCGCCGACGGCATCGGAGCTCAAACAAGACCCTATCCCGCCCGCGGCAACCTCTTTCTTCCGGTTTTAAAAACGTGTATATTAAAAACGTGTCCAATTTTCTCGTAGAAGAATAGGGTTCACAATCGCCTTTGGATTTTGTTGTTTCGATTGGGCCACCGATGAGTACTATATGATTTTGTCAAAAAGGCAAGGACACCAAGCAGAGAGAAGGACGGTCGGTCGCCGATGGGCGATGGCAGGCGACGCGAGGCCATCCGTTGCGTGGCCCACCGAGCCCGCCTGACCCTCCCCGTCTGCTATAAATGGGCCAGGCCGGCCTGTTGGATTGCCGGCGCGAAACACACAGCACACCCACCTCCTCCTGAGAATCTCGCAGATCAATGGGCGCGGCCGGCGACGCCGCTCCCCTGCCGGAGCCCCATCCCCCGGCGACGAAGCGGACGACGCTGGTGTTCACGTACGGGACGCTGAAGCGCGGGTTCTCCAACCACCGTCTCCTGGAGGAGCTCTCCGCGAGCGGGGACGCATCCTTGGTGGGTCCCGCGGTGACGTCGGCGCGGCTGCCGCTGGTGTGCGGGCCGTACCGGGTGCCGTTCCTGCTGAACCTCCCGGCCCCGGCCGCCGGGGCGCACCGCGTGCGCGGGGAGGCGTACGCGGTGACGGCCCGCGGGCTGGCGCGGCTGGACGAGCTGGAAGGCGTGGCGACGGGCCACTACGAGCGGCTGCCCGTGGCCGTGGACCTCGAGGTCGAGGGCGAGGGCGCGGAGGGGAGAAGGGTGGAGGAGGCGATCGCCTACTTCGCGCACCGGAGCTACGCGGGCGACCTGTGGCGGCGCAGCGGGGAGAAGGGCGTCCCCGAGTACACCCACGGCGTGGCGGCCGGGTACGTCCGGCGCAAGGACCGGCCGCAGGGGCAGAC
Organism: Tripidium arundinaceum; assembly: GCA_030439765.1. Classification (NCBI taxonomy): domain Eukaryota; kingdom Viridiplantae; phylum Streptophyta; class Magnoliopsida; order Poales; family Poaceae; genus Tripidium; species Tripidium arundinaceum. Next base: position 1,348 of record JAHUYU010002851.1, on the reverse strand, counting down.
GTTCCTGGAGCAGATCCGGGTCTTCGTCTCCTCCCAATCCTAATTCGTCCTAGCTTATGATGCCTTGCCTCCTTCAATTCCTCCCTCCCTCCCTCCTAGTTTCTTCCGATCCTTCCTCCGTGGCGTGGCGTGGCGTGCAGAGATCCATCCTTGATCCTTCCGTCCGTCCGTCCATGTTATTGTTATGCGATGGATGGATCATGCATGTGTGATCGATCAGATGAACACAAGGAGGAGGTTTGGATTTGGGTTTGCTTGGCGTCATTGGCACCCTCGGACCCATCCATCGTGTGATACGATAGCCCCATCGTGTGTGATGCTGCCGCCGTGATCCTATCTGTACGGAACGCAAATTCATGTGGTCTGCGTGTATCACTATCATCTCCCTCCCTTAATTGTTGGCTGCTTCTTCTTCTTAAGATAAGATGTATGCATTGCAAGCTCACCTCGCCTCCACCTAGTGTGACTGTATGTGATGATCTTTGGCTGTACTGTTGCATGTGTCTTAGTTCTTTTTGTCCTTTTCAGCCGTACTTTAGCTTATTCTCTCTCAGCCAGAATTAATTGAAAAACCACCGGAATAAGGCCTTTATTATTACCTACCATACCGCCTGCCCCATTGCGTAGGCTCTATTTGCTTGACTTATTTTCAGTTTATTTTAGTTTATTCTAGTTTATTCTCTCTCACAGAATACTATTAAATTAGTCAAAATCAGTCGGCTTTTGTATCAGCCGAACGGGGCCTTGTCACCACACGACTGCATGCCGACCTAACCACTTTCCTCGCCGAGGCTTGCTGCTTCGATCGGCCCGTTCGCTGGTTTGTTTTCTGACTGGTGCCGGTTTATATGGCTAATTTATTGTAAAAAAAAATACTGATCCATACCTGGCTGATTCTGCCTGATACGAACATTGATATATCTTCTTCGACTTCTCCGATCGTCTCCGATCATTGCTTTTCAGAACCGCATTGGATTTGGATCTTTCGCGCCGGACGTCCGCAACAGCTGACTTGGACATTACCTCTGGGTCTGCAGCAATACTATTGCATGCTTGCTAGTGTTAATCATACTTAAGGTCTTATAATAAAATAGTAGGCTAAACTATTCCGCGGTAAATGATGCATATCTTATTCTAGCTTAGCAGTGCTTAAAAAATCACGTGTAAGCGCAGCTCCAACTGTTTGGCTAAAATTAAAATTAGTAGCCAAATTTTATTATTTAGCTATTTTGTAAAATAGAAAACTCCTAAAAAAAGAAGAGGTCTACAATAGCCTGTTATTTTACAAAGTCAGATAGTGAGCGTCCGTGGTTGGCTTTATATGGCCACCGAAAATCAAGGGATAGCC
>JAHUYU010003380.1:0-14561 GCA_030439765.1 Tripidium arundinaceum | reverse complement strand
AATTAATTAGACTTAATAAATTCATTTCGTGATTTATAGACAAGCTATGTCAATTAGTTTTTTTATTTCGTCTATATTTAATACTATATGCATGTATCGTAAAATTCGATGTGATAGTTTTAGGTGTAAAATTTTTTATGTAAACCAGGCCTATATTGATACTGTATGGTGGTATGGGCAGGTAGGGATGCCCGTATGGTGGTATGGGCAGGTAGGGATGCCCGTATGGTTTGGCAACTCGAATTCACGTAATCGGATGTGCACCTGTCACCTGCTGCTGGATGATGCCACCATGGATGCTCAGCCGACAGGCGGGTCATGTCAACATCTGATCATTGTTATTGCAGCTTGGAATACAATACGGTAGTTAGCGTGTAGTTGCCCATTTTGGCAAGGTAGTATTAATGTTTGCGCTTTTTTTAAGCAACGAAATACCCTCTCGATCCTAAGAAAAATACAATTATTGCATGTGATGACTTCGTGAATTTCAAGATCTGCCGGCTCAGTCCTTCGAAGATGCTTATATGGATAGAGTTTGCGTACGTGTGTTCGTAGGGATGAGTGTGCATGCGTGTTGTGGACGTCTGCGTTGTGCTGTGTAATTCAAAAAAAAAGTTAAATAATATCAAATTTAACCAAACCTATAGAAATATACTAATATTTATGATACAAATGAAATATCATTAAATTAATTTTAAAATATATTTTAATGATAAACCTATTTAGAGACATAAATATTTGATATTATCTCTATAAACTTAGTTAAACTTAAAAGTAAGTTTAATTTGTCCTAGCCTAAAATTATATTCTTTTTAGAACGCGGAGGCTGGTATCATGGGTGGCGTTCTCTCATTCTTCCTTAGCGTCATTAGGCCAGTCTCAGTGGAGTTTCATGTCCTAGTTTCCAACACATCCATGTGTTTGGAAACAGTGCAGAAAAGTTTCATCCCCATGAAACTCTCTGTACTCCCATGGAACTTTTATCATCTCTCTTCATCAATACGGTGCCACATCAGCATATTTAATGTTTATAAAGTCTGATGAAACCTCCATTGAGACTAGCACTGGCCTTACGGTTTTTGCCGCTTCATAGAGTCCCATGTTTATGTAAACTGAATTAATGTAACCTAGTAGTTACTGATGGTGGAATTTGTACGTGGGCTCTATTCGTGGCTAGTTATTATTTTTCTTCCTTGACGATATGCTAACTGTGAGACACATGTGATATCTTTATCAATACTAAAATCTATCGAGTTAATCTCCGATAGAAATTCGGCATGATTTGATGTGCGCGAGTGTTCAATCTCACATGGCTCTTGCCAACATTAAATTTGAGAAAAATGAATGTCACAAGACGCAAAAGTAGTACAACTTTCCTCTACTGGCCTCGTTAGCTCCGAATGATTCAGCTATAGTGACACTCTGTCTGTGTAGGTCATGCCTTTTAGTTTGTAAATAGAAAACTGCGACAGGTAACGCGATGAGCCAGTGACAGAATGTGTTCGTTGCATGACAGCTTGTTGACAACACCAGCTGCTGATTCGCTCTTATCACGATGCTGGCAACAAGGACCAGGGAGTGCTGCGCGGTCAAGGAAAGGTAAAGCAAGCTGCCCATTGTCCATGACATGTAACAGCTGCTGCTTCCTAGAATATTATTTCCTCTGTTTTAAATTGTAAGTAAGTTATTTTCACTTTTTAATATACATAGATTTTGACTCTGACCGACTGTACTAATTTGACTACAACAGCCGCTGCAGCTAAAAAAAGCAAAGGACTGGTCCTGTACTGCAGCCCAAAGAGCACAACTGGTCAGGCTGTTTACCATATATATACCATGAGGCATACTCCATGTTCTAATAATGCATTAATCTGGTATTTCCTCCGTCCTATGATATAGATATAGTGTTCTAGTAATTTTCAAACAAACTAAGATAGAGTACGATAGATACATGTATCAGTAACTTGATTTCCTAGTTCAGCAAACTTCAAACAGATATAGTATATTCTAGTATTGAAAAGGTGTGCCCAAATGGGGGGTGGGGGGTCGGCTGCATTGAACAGCTGCTGCATCTACAGTGTTTTTCAGAGAGAAAAAGCCCAGCAGCAGCAGTGTTGCTACTTTTTAGCTGAAGCGAACGCAGCAAAGGATTTTAGGATAAAGAACTTTTAGCGTTAAATAGTTACATAAATTAGGTACGTACTATATCGCATCTGTCAACCAATCTCCATTAATGTAGGCTTCATTTGGGAGGAGGGCCAGATATACCCAGGGTCCGGAAGCCCCGCACAGGGATTTTAGTGGATGTCTGCTTTCCAGGGAGGCCTTCCCCCGTCCCCTCCCATCGTTTGGAAGCAGGGCTGATTAGCCCAGGGTGTGTTTGTCTGTTGAGTTGAACGAGTAAACTACAGCCTACATCCTTGGGCTAATAAAAGCAAAGCACTTGTTTTCCCATAATTTTTTTAACAAGGAAAGTAAAGATGGGAGCAAGGAAAACAAGTGCACAAATTAAAAAAAATATCAGAAAAATAAAAAAAGATCAACGAAAATTATGAGAAAAATATAATACAATAAGAAACTTATTGCGACAAACTTATTTCAACGAAAAGAACTGAAAAAAATCAAAACCATGATTAATTGATAAACAAAATGACAAGAATATCCATACATTCGAGTTACAGTAGTTTCATTATACCAAAAAATACAGCTTTCTTGTATGGGAAGGAAAACGAGCACATGAATTAGAAAAAATCAGGAAAACTGAGAAAAATAAAGAAGGAAAACATTACAATTAGAAGGTTCATTGTAACAAAATTATTTCAACAAAAAGTCTAAAATTAAAGATACATGTGCTCAATAACTTCTCATGAAACATATATTAACTGTGGCCAACACATACAGATACATGTCTTCAGTCACCTGGAAAATAGTCCACAAATAAAATCAACATAGAAAGTTTCTTAAACATGTCATTCACAATCCTTATCAGGGAATAATAAGCTCACGATTGGACCTTATACGTAAATTTAGAAGTATTGTCATCCTAAACTTTGATGGCAAAACAGCCAATGCTAGGTCTTTCAATCCATCTATGTGCCGAATTACCCCTCCACTGTAAAGAGAACAAAATATTAGTAAACTTTGTTGCCTCAACTCATAGGTAAAGAAGTAATATCCTATTTATAAACTGATTATATCATGCAATCCAATATAAACAAGCAGTTTGTTGACAGAATCACACAGATCCACATGGAGGCAGGTAGGCAGCTAGCAATCCAGAGAGTGAGAGGCAGATAAGAGGGAGAGATCATGATCACGATTGTGACGAAGAAGGCAGTAGTAGTGCTAGTCGCAGTAGTAACAGCATCAAAACATCAACATTCAACTAGAGTGGCTAAGTTCGTGCCTGGTTTAAGGAATGTTTCACGTAGGTTAATTGTTTTATCTCGAATAATTGGAGAAGGTTTATCATACCACATCATCAAACACTAACCATACAAGCAAACTACATAAAGATCAAGCGTGTTTTTTTCTACTAAGAGCAAGATCAGGAGGTTCATATGTAATAGGAATTCATTACATAAAGATTGATAAGCAGTAAACATACAAAACAACTACAAGAACAGAGTTTTGCTACTTAATGGCCAAATCAGATCAAGTAGAGAGACATAAGATAGGATATATAGAAAATGCTAATGTTTAGACATTCAGATAATCACAGGTTCAGTTCATATGTACTGAACCTTCGTACCTATCAGGTTTAGTGGATATGGCCATATAGGTTCAGGGCAATGGTTCAACAGAGGGCACTAGCACCAGCACACAAACAGTACTCAAAGGTTCACAAGAAATTGCAAGTTTACATCAACATGTAGCAGTTTAGCCTTATAGGTTTAGAATATTCAGCACACTAGCAGCCTACACACAGCCAATCAGAGAACTAGACTTGCAGGTGGCCAATTCAGATCATCAATCAGGGGATAGTAAATAAAGAAATAAAGGATGCGTACTTGTATGATGGACATGCTTTTGTAAAGTAATAAAAGAAATAATTTGCAATACCTGAATAGGTGCTTGTAGCTACAATTTTTGTTAGCAAATGACAGATGCATACTTGCCAATGCACAATAAGATAATAGTCATTCACCCAAGAAATTAATACATGATTATCTAATGACATGTTCTATGAATACTTATCAGATGATCGGAGCAAAAAAAAATGTCAAATCATATCATAGTAGAGTCAATTCACCATATCCCCAGAATCCAGCTTGTGTCTTACATTTTCAGCCTACATTCGAACTTGTTTAACCTTGATTTGTGCCTATTGGTATTACTCAATAAATGTTGTTTGTCCCTCTTTTCTGAAAATGACTACATGACTAGTTGAATTGCATATCTTCTTTTATAGGTGAATTGACTCTACTATGATATGATTTGACATTTTTTTTTGCTCCGATCATCTGATAAGTATTCATAGAACATGTCATTAGATAATCATGTATTAATTTCTTGGGTGAATGACTATTATCTTATTGTGCATTGGCAAGTATGCATCTGTCATTTGCTAACAAAAATTGTAGCTACAAGCACCTATTCAGGTATTGCAAATTATTTCTTTTATTACTTTACAAAAGCATGTCCATCATACAAGTACGCATCCTTTATTTCTTTATTTACTATCCCCTGATTGATGATCTGAATTGGCCACCTGCAAGTCTAGTTCTCTGATTGGCTGTGTGTAGGCTGCTAGTGTGCTGAATATTCTAAACCTATAAGGCTAAACTGCTACATGTTGATGTAAACTTGCAATTTCTTGTGAACCTTTGAGTACTGTTTGTGTGCTGGTGCTAGTGCCCTCTGTTGAACCATTGCCCTGAACCTATATGGCCATATCCACTAAACCTGATAGGTACGAAGGTTCAGTACATATGAACTGAACCTGTGATTATCTGAATGTCTAAACATTAGCATTTTCTATATATCCTATCTTATGTCTCTCTACTTGATCTGATTTGGCCATTAAGTAGCAAAACTCTGTTCTTGTAGTTGTTTTGTATGTTTACTGCTTATCAATCTTTATGTAATGAATTCCTATTACATATGAACCTCTTGATCTTGCTCTTAGTAGAAAAAAACACGCTTGATCTTTATGTAGTTTGCTTGTATGGTTAGTGTTTGATGATGTGGTATGATAAACCTTCTCCAATTATTCGAGATAAAACAATTAACCTACGTGAAACATTCCTTAAACCAGGCACGAACTTAGCCACTCTAGTTGAATGTTGATGTTTTGATGCTGTTACTACTGCGACTAGCACTACTACTGCCTTCTTCGTCACAATCGTGATCATGATCTCTCCCTCTTATCTGCCTCTCACTCTCTGGATTGCTAGCTGCCTACCTGCCTCCATGTGGATCTGTGTGATTCTGTCAACAAACTGCTTGTTTATATTGGATTGCATGATATAATCAGTTTATAAATAGGATATTACTTCTTTACCTATGAGTTGAGGCAACAAAGTTTACTAATATTTTGTTCTCTTTACAGTGGAGGGGTAATTCGGCACATAGATGGATTGAAAGACCTAGCATTGGCTGTTTTGCCATCAAAGTTTAGGATGACAATACTTCTAAATTTACGTATAAGGTCCAATCGTGAGCTTATTATTCCCTGATAAGGATTGTGAATGACATGTTTAAGAAACTTTCTATGTTGATTTTATTTGTGGACTATTTTCCAGGTGACTGAAGACATGTATCTGTATGTGTTGGCCACAGTTAATATATGTTTCATGAGAAGTTATTGAGCACATGTATCTTTAATTTTAGACTTTTTGTTGAAATAATTTTGTTACAATGAACCTTCTAATTGTAATGTTTTCCTTCTTTATTTTTCTCAGTTTTCCTGATTTTTTCTAATTCATGTGCTCGTTTTCCTTCCCATACAAGAAAGCTGTATTTTTTGGTATAATGAAACTACTGTAACTCGAATGTATGGATATTCTTGTCATTTTGTTTATCAATTAATCATGGTTTTGATTTTTTTCAGTTCTTTTCGTTGAAATAAGTTTGTCGCAATAAGTTTCTTATTGTATTATATTTTTCTCATAATTTTCGTTGATCTTTTTTTATTTTTCTGATATTTTTTTTAATTTGTGCACTTGTTTTCCTTGCTCCCATCTTTACTTTCCTTGTTAAAAAAATTATGGGAAAACAAGTGCTTTGCTTTTATTAGCCCAAGGATGTAGGCTGTAGTTTACTCGTTCAACTCAACAGACAAACACACCCTGGGCTAATCAGCCCTGCTTCCAAACGATGGGAGGGGACGGGGGAAGGCCTCCCTGGAAAGCAGACATCCACTAAAATCCCTGTGCGGGGCTTCCGGACCCTGGGTATATCTGGCCCTCCTCCCAAATGAAGCCTACATTAATGGAGATTGGTTGACAGATGCGATATAGTACGTACCTAATTTATGTAACTATTTAACGCTAAAAGTTCTTTATCCTAAAATCCTTTGCTGCGTTCGCTTCAGCTAAAAAGTAGCAACACTGCTGCTGCTGGGCTTTTTCTCTCTGAAAAACACTGTAGATGCAGCAGCTGTTCAATGCAGCCGACCCCCCACCCCCCATTTGGGCACACCTTTTCAATACTAGAATATACTATATCTGTTTGAAGTTTGCTGAACTAGGAAATCAAGTTACTGATACATGTATCTATCGTACTCTATCTTAGTTTGTTTGAAAATTACTAGAACACTATATCTATATCATAGGACGGAGGAAATACCAGATTAATGCATTATTAGAACATGGAGTATGCCTCATGGTATATATATGGTAAACAGCCTGACCAGTTGTGCTCTTTGGGCTGCAGTACAGGACCAGTCCTTTGCTTTTTTTAGCTGCAGCGGCTGTTGTAGTCAAATTAGTACAGTCGGTCAGAGTCAAAATCTATGTATATTAAAAAGTGAAAATAACTTACTTACAATTTAAAACAGAGGAAATAATATTCTAGGAAGCAGCAGCTGTTACATGTCATGGACAATGGGCAGCTTGCTTTACCTTTCCTTGACCGCGCAGCACTCCCTGGTCCTTGTTGCCAGCATCGTGATAAGAGCGAATCAGCAGCTGGTGTTGTCAACAAGCTGTCATGCAACGAACACATTCTGTCACTGGCTCATCGCGTTACCTGTCGCAGTTTTCTATTTACAAACTAAAAGGCATGACCTACACAGACAGAGTGTCACTATAGCTGAATCATTCGGAGCTAACGAGGCCAGTAGAGGAAAGTTGTACTACTTTTGCGTCTTGTGACATTCATTTTTCTCAAATTTAATGTTGGCAAGAGCCATGTGAGATTGAACACTCGCGCACATCAAATCATGCCGAATTTCTATCGGAGATTAACTCGATAGATTTTAGTATTGATAAAGATATCACATGTGTCTCACAGTTAGCATATCGTCAAGGAAGAAAAATAATAACTAGCCACGAATAGAGCCCACGTACAAATTCCACCATCAGTAACTACTAGGTTACATTAATTCAGTTTACATAAACATGGGACTCTATGAAGCGGCAAAAACCGTAAGGCCAGTGCTAGTCTCAATGGAGGTTTCATCAGACTTTTATAAACATTAAATATGCTGATGTGGCACCGTATTGATGAAGAGAGATGATAAAAGTTCCATGGGAGTACAGAGAGTTTCATGGGGATGAAACTTTTCTGCACTGTTTCCAAACACATGGATGTGTTGGAAACTAGGACATGAAACTCCACTGAGACTGGCCTAATGACGCTAAGGAAGAATGAGAGAACGCCACCCATGATACCAGCCTCCGCGTTCTAAAAAGAATATAATTTTAGGCTAGGACAAATTAAACTTACTTTTAAGTTTAACTAAGTTTATAGAGATAATATCAAATATTTATGTCTCTAAATAGGTTTATCATTAAAATATATTTTAAAATTAATTTAATGATATTTCATTTGTATCATAAATATTAGTATATTTCTATAGGTTTGGTTAAATTTGATATTATTTAACTTTTTTTTGAATTACACAGCACAACGCAGACGTCCACAACACGCATGCACACTCATCCCTACGAACACACGTACGCAAACTCTATCCATATAAGCATCTTCGAAGGACTGAGCCGGCAGATCTTGAAATTCACGAAGTCATCACATGCAATAATTGTATTTTTCTTAGGATCGAGAGGGTATTTCGTTGCTTAAAAAAAGCGCAAACATTAATACTACCTTGCCAAAATGGGCAACTACACGCTAACTACCGTATTGTATTCCAAGCTGCAATAACAATGATCAGATGTTGACATGACCCGCCTGTCGGCTGAAGCATCCATGGTGGCATCATCCAGCAGCAGGTGACAGGTGCACATCCGATTACGTGAATTCGAGTTGCCAAACCATACGGGCATCCCTACCTGCCCATACCACCATACGGGCATCCCTACCTGCCCATACCACCATACAGTATCAATATAGGCCTGGTTTACATAAAAAATTTTACACCTAAAACTATCACATCGAATTTTACGATACATGCATATAGTATTAAATATAGACGAAATAAAAAAACTAATTGCACAGTTTCCATGTAAATTGCGAGACGAACGTTTTGAGCCTAATTAGTTTGTGATTTGACACTAAAGTGCTACAGTAACTAATGTGCTAATGATGAATTAATTAGACTTAATAAATTCATTTCGTGATTTATAGACAAGCTATGTAATTAGTTTTTTTATTAGTATCAAAAACTCTTTTTGACATCGCACAGAATATTCGATGTGACATTTAAAAAAAAAATTGCATCTAAACCAGGCCATAGTATACAGATACAGCAAACTCTGCAGAAATTCGCAGGAATTACAGCTAGATTGCTTCGTCTCGCACGAAATCCTCGCGTCCAAGTCCACTGCCGCGCACGGTTGATTCGATTCCACGCTTTCAGCCCTTCTCGAACACCGGTCCACTTTTCAAATCTCCAGACAGGTCAAATCAAATCAAACCACTAATAAGTTACCAAAAAATGTTATTAACGCTGTCTACTGTTAACCCCTCTCCGCCCGCTGCCTTTCCTCTTCCCCAACCCAACCACCCGCACCAAGCCAAACCAGCGCGGCGCGGCCACGCCGAGCGCCTGCCTGCCTGCCTGGGCTCCCCTCCTCCCCTTCGCCTCCCTCCTCCTCCTCCGATCGCCTCGCCTAGCTGCTGCTGCTGCGCGCGCGCCGCCGCGGTGGGACCCGGGAGGGGAGGGCTGGTGGTGGGCGGGCCCGATGGAGTGGGCGTCGGCGGCGTACACGGCCGCGGCGCTGGTGTGCGCCGCGGCGGCGTGCGTGGTCGCGCTCGCGCACATCTACCGCCACCTCCTCCACTACGCCGAGCCAATCTACCAGCGGTTCATTGTCCGCATCATATTCATGGTCCCGGTAATGCTCTCCGCTCGCCGCTCACACCTAACCCTCGCGGCGGCAGATCTGGCGCCGCCTTCGTAGGAGCTTTTCCGTTTTGAGTGAACTCGAGGGCGCGTCGCGGTCGTTAGCTGGAATAAGGCCCGGTTTGGGTGAGTTTGCGGGAGCTTGTTGCTTGCCTGCGCGATTGCGTGCGTCTGTCGACGCTCTTAGGTTTCGGTCGGTATGTAAGGTGTCTTTTTCTGGAGAGTTTCTCGTGAAAGTTAGGCTGTGATGGAATTAAAGTACTCACTGGTAAATTTGCTGGTGCATGCGATTCTGATCAGAATGCGAATGCTCACCATGTATGGAGCTTTATGCAATATAACTGTGGCTTACTTTGATGCGTGCAATTGAATTCATTGAGGTTCTGAGTAGGTGCATCTGATCAGTGTGGATTTCCGGGACTTGTGGTTTCGTCCTGAGGATGTGGGTTCATTAAGTATATACACTTAGTTCCGGTAGAAATGTAGGTGCTCCCATGGCAAATTATTTCTGGATCATAGGATTTGTATTATTATATTAATGTCTTTAGATAGTGTTTTGGTCCACAAGTGAATTTGCTGCAGCTATATGAGTAAGAGTAATTATTTGGCAGAACTCCTGCAACCCTAATGCCAACACTTCTAGTTCGGAAAATACTAACATTATTCATTTGCATCTTTTTACCCTTGTGTCCCTTCGCTTCTGTCTACAAGCACTCGTTATATGTATTGCACATTTTCACTATATTAACCCCAAGGTGTGTGCTATTCTGCAGGTATATGCTGTGATGTCATTCCTTTCCCTTATCCTCCCTGACAACGCGATCTATTTTAATTCTATTCGAGAGATGTAAGTTCTTCTTGTAAGCAAACCTCTCTTGTCACTTCATATGATTTTTTAGTTCAATGTGGCATTATGGCTTCTACTTTTGCTCACTGTTGAGACGTGTAATGTTCTATTCTATGATTCCATCTATTTGTAGCAACAGCAGAAATAAGAAGTAAGAACTGGTAGAAACGTTCTGTAATCCAATTCATATGTACTTTCAACATATCAGTATGTATGAACTTCTGATGGGTTTATATACTATGAATATGTCAGCAACTGTGCTGATAATCTTTGATGATCTCTAGTAAATGGAGTATCCAGTAGCCTTCGTGAACAAGTGCACATATATCCAATGCTATGAATACTGGTCTGATCCCATGGGCACATCACCAATCCATAAACAATGGAGATTTGAAAAGTGGACCGGTGTTCGAGAAGGGCTGAAAGCGTGGAATCGAATCAACCGTGCGCGGCAGTGGACTTGGACGCGAGGATTTCGTGCGAGACGAAGCAATCTAGCTGTAATTCCTGCGAATTTCTGCAGAGTTTGCTGTATCTGTATACTATGGCCTGGTTTAGATGCAATTTTTTTTTTAAATGTCACATCGAATATTCTGTGCGATGTCAAAAAGAGTTTTTGATACTAATAAAAAAACTAATTACATAGCTTGTCTATAAATCACGAAATGAATTTATTAAGTCTAATTAATTCATCATTAGCACATTAGTTACTGTAGCACTTTAGTGTCAAATCACAAACTAATTAGGCTCAAAACGTTCGTCTCGCAATTTACATGGAAACTGTGCAATTAGTTTTTTTATTTCGTCTATATTTAATACTATATGCATGTATCGTAAAATTCGATGTGATAGTTTTAGGTGTAAAATTTTTTATGTAAACCAGGCCTATATTGATACTGTATGGTGGTATGGGCAGGTAGGGATGCCCGTATGGTGGTATGGGCAGGTAGGGATGCCCGTATGGTTTGGCAACTCGAATTCACGTAATCGGATGTGCACCTGTCACCTGCTGCTGGATGATGCCACCATGGATGCTTCAGCCGACAGGCGGGTCATGTCAACATCTGATCATTGTTATTGCAGCTTGGAATACAATACGGTAGTTAGCGTGTAGTTGCCCATTTTGGCAAGGTAGTATTAATGTTTGCGCTTTTTTTAAGCAACGAAATACCCTCTCGATCCTAAGAAAAATACAATTATTGCATGTGATGACTTCGTGAATTTCAAGATCTGCCGGCTCAGTCCTTCGAAGATGCTTATATGGATAGAGTTTGCGTACGTGTGTTCGTAGGGATGAGTGTGCATGCGTGTTGTGGACGTCTGCGTTGTGCTGTGTAATTCAAAAAAAAAGTTAAATAATATCAAATTTAACCAAACCTATAGAAATATACTAATATTTATGATACAAATGAAATATCATTAAATTAATTTTAAAATATATTTTAATGATAAACCTATTTAGAGACATAAATATTTGATATTATCTCTATAAACTTAGTTAAACTTAAAAGTAAGTTTAATTTGTCCTAGCCTAAAATTATATTCTTTTTAGAACGCGGAGGCTGGTATCATGGGTGGCGTTCTCTCATTCTTCCTTAGCGTCATTAGGCCAGTCTCAGTGGAGTTTCATGTCCTAGTTTCCAACACATCCATGTGTTTGGAAACAGTGCAGAAAAGTTTCATCCCCATGAAACTCTCTGTACTCCCATGGAACTTTTATCATCTCTCTTCATCAATACGGTGCCACATCAGCATATTTAATGTTTATAAAAGTCTGATGAAACCTCCATTGAGACTAGCACTGGCCTTACGGTTTTTGCCGCTTCATAGAGTCCCATGTTTATGTAAACTGAATTAATGTAACCTAGTAGTTACTGATGGTGGAATTTGTACGTGGGCTCTATTCGTGGCTAGTTATTATTTTTCTTCCTTGACGATATGCTAACTGTGAGACACATGTGATATCTTTATCAATACTAAAATCTATCGAGTTAATCTCCGATAGAAATTCGGCATGATTTGATGTGCGCGAGTGTTCAATCTCACATGGCTCTTGCCAACATTAAATTTGAGAAAAATGAATGTCACAAGACGCAAAAGTAGTACAACTTTCCTCTACTGGCCTCGTTAGCTCCGAATGATTCAGCTATAGTGACACTCTGTCTGTGTAGGTCATGCCTTTTAGTTTGTAAATAGAAAACTGCGACAGGTAACGCGATGAGCCAGTGACAGAATGTGTTCGTTGCATGACAGCTTGTTGACAACACCAGCTGCTGATTCGCTCTTATCACGATGCTGGCAACAAGGACCAGGGAGTGCTGCGCGGTCAAGGAAAGGTAAAGCAAGCTGCCCATTGTCCATGACATGTAACAGCTGCTGCTTCCTAGAATATTATTTCCTCTGTTTTAAATTGTAAGTAAGTTATTTTCACTTTTTAATATACATAGATTTTGACTCTGACCGACTGTACTAATTTGACTACAACAGCCGCTGCAGCTAAAAAAAGCAAAGGACTGGTCCTGTACTGCAGCCCAAAGAGCACAACTGGTCAGGCTGTTTACCATATATATACCATGAGGCATACTCCATGTTCTAATAATGCATTAATCTGGTATTTCCTCCGTCCTATGATATAGATATAGTGTTCTAGTAATTTTCAAACAAACTAAGATAGAGTACGATAGATACATGTATCAGTAACTTGATTTCCTAGTTCAGCAAACTTCAAACAGATATCGTATATTCTAGTATTGAAAAGGTGTGCCCAAATGGGGGGTGGGGGGTCGGCTGCATTGAACAGCTGCTGCATCTACAGTGTTTTTCAGAGAGAAAAAGCCCAGCAGCAGCAGTGTTGCTACTTTTTAGCTGAAGCGAACGCAGCAAAGGATTTTAGGATAAAGAACTTTTAGCGTTAAATAGTTACATAAATTAGGTACGTACTATATCGCATCTGTCAACCAATCTCCATTAATGTAGGCTTCATTTGGGAGGAGGGCCAGATATACCCAGGGTCCGGAAGCCCCGCACAGGGATTTTAGTGGATGTCTGCTTTCCAGGGAGGCCTTCCCCCGTCCCCTCCCATCGTTTGGAAGCAGGGCTGATTAGCCCAGGGTGTGTTTGTCTGTTGAGTTGAACGAGTAAACTACAGCCTACATCCTTGGGCTAATAAAAGCAAAGCACTTGTTTTCCCATAATTTTTTTAACAAGGAAAGTAAAGATGGGAGCAAGGAAAACAAGTGCACAAATTAAAAAAAATATCAGAAAAATAAAAAAAGATCAACGAAAATTATGAGAAAAATATAATACAATAAGAAACTTATTGCGACAAACTTATTTCAACGAAAAGAACTGAAAAAAATCAAAACCATGATTAATTGATAAACAAAATGACAAGAATATCCATACATTCGAGTTACAGTAGTTTCATTATACCAAAAAATACAGCTTTCTTGTATGGGAAGGAAAACGAGCACATGAATTAGAAAAAATCAGGAAAACTGAGAAAAATAAAGAAGGAAAACATTACAATTAGAAGGTTCATTGTAACAAAATTATTTCAACAAAAAGTCTAAAATTAAAGATACATGTGCTCAATAACTTCTCATGAAACATATATTAACTGTGGCCAACACATACAGATACATGTCTTCAGTCACCTGGAAAATAGTCCACAAATAAAATCAACATAGAAAGTTTCTTAAACATGTCATTCACAATCCTTATCAGGGAATAATAAGCTCACGATTGGACCTTATACGTAAATTTAGAAGTATTGTCATCCTAAACTTTGATGGCAAAACAGCCAATGCTAGGTCTTTCAATCCATCTATGTGCCGAATTACCCCTCCACTGTAAAGAGAACAAAATATTAGTAAACTTTGTTGCCTCAACTCATAGGTAAAGAAGTAATATCCTATTTATAAACTGATTATATCATGCAATCCAATATAAACAAGCAGTTTGTTGACAGAATCACACAGATCCACATGGAGGCAGGTAGGCAGCTAGCAATCCAGAGAGTGAGAGGCAGATAAGAGGGAGAGATCATGATCACGATTGTGACGAAGAAGGCAGTAGTAGTGCTAGTCGCAGTAGTAACAGCATCAAAACATCAACATTCAACTAGAGTGGCTAAGTTCGTGCCTGGTTTAAGGAATGTTTCACGTAGGTTAATTGTTTTATCTCGAATAATTGGAGAAGGTTTATCATACCACATCATCAAACACTAACCATACAAGCAAACTACAT
>JAHUYU010003394.1:0-14015 GCA_030439765.1 Tripidium arundinaceum | reverse complement strand
GAGTACGGTACTACTGCTTGTGTGTTATAGGATCCATTTGGCACAACTTAGCTTCAATAGTAAAGCTGTTTTTTCAGAAAAACAGCTTCATGAGTAGCTTTTTTTTAAGCCGAGCTGTTTTGAAAAAATTGTATGGCAAAACAGCTTCATCAACAACTTCATGCATGATTAAGAGAGGGAAATAGGGAAGAGAGCTGTGAAAAGCTACTTTTTCCAGCTTTACCTCAACTTATCCCTTTGTGAGAGGAAAGAAAAAACAGTTTCACCCATGAAACTGTTTTGAAAAAAAGTATTTGGAAAAAAAAAACAACTCATAACAGCTCATGAAGCTATTGTGAGCTGTGCCAAACATGCCCATAGTATCTCTCATGACACCTGAAATTCAAAAACGTGTATGGCCAAGTAGACTGATCCTAGATAGAATCGACTGGCGCCAAAACCAAGTTGCATTAAGATAAGCAGTCATTTTCAGTTTCCAGAACTGAATTAAGTGGTCCGAGCAAGACTTTTTAGTTTGTGATTCATCACAAAATTTAAATGTTGACAGTTGATAGGAAGATCGACTGGCCTGTCAAGAAACTGCATATAGTACTAGTTAGAATCGAGAGGTGCCAAAACCAAGTTGCAGCATTCAGATAAGCATAGTGATTTTTCAGTCTTCAGAACTGAATGGAGCGGTCCAAACAGGATTTTGTAGCTGGGTGTTCTGATGAAAATTTAAATGCTGACAGTTGATAGGAGGATCAGTTATCCTTGCAAGAAACTGTATGATGGTCCTGTACTGTATACAGTGACTGGAATTGCCGCGGGTAACCACCCGAGAAAACAAAATCAACGATACTCACGCAGCCTGTTTGGCAGCCCTTTTCTGCGGCTTTTCAGCGCTTCAGTAGCTGAAATCTCTCTCATAGAATTCTATTGAAATAGCCACAGCCAATCGCAAATAAGTCCAACCGAATAGGCTCATGGATTTCAAACAGGATGGTACATTTCCTAGCTTCAGAAAGACAGAAAGCAACAGCAAGGTAGACTTCCAGATTCGTGTAAGCCTGAAAGTATTTATATTTACCTGGAGAGAGATCGGAGACGACCCCTCTCACAGAGCTATCCTATAGTTATTATGCAATTCTAAGGGGCCGTTAGGCACGGCTTCAACACCAACTTCACGAGCCACTTTGCAACTTCACCAGCCAAACGGTCCCGACACACAGCCGCTTCATCATGAAGCTGCGGGTTTTCCGCTGAGAGGAGAGGGGAGAGAGAGAACAATCCGAAAAAAGTAGCTTTCACTCGGCTTCGCCTGCTCCTGTGGGCCCTTGCATGAGGATGGGCAGATTTGCCCCAGTGCCTGCACGAGGAGGGGCGGACGAGCGGCCCTGCGCTGGCGTTGGGAGGCCGCCGGGCGCGCAGCCGCCACCGCCAGGCACGAAGCCGCCGCCGCCACATGGGCCGCCGAGGCACGAAGCCGCCGCCGCCACGCGGGCCGCCGCCGCCACGCGGGTCGCCGCCGCCTTGAGGGCCGTCGGGGCGCGCAGCCTCCGCCGCCGCGCGGGCTGCCGGGCGTGCAGCCGCGTGCGTGCGAGCGAGCCACGTGCGAGAGAGCGGGGTGGACGAAGAACGCGGCGGGGAAGGGAAGGGATAAGGTGGAGAGAGAAAAAGGAGAGGAGAAATAAAAGAGAGGAAAAAATAGGAAGAAAAAAGAAAAAGAAAAAAAAGAAAGGGTATTATAGACATTGTACACTTTTCAACAGCAAGAGAAGCTGTTTTGCCAAACGATTCACGAAAACAGCTTCAAGTCTACTTGTAAAGCTACTCATACAACTAAAATCAATAAAAACTGATCCAGTGGTGAAGCTGAGCTGTGCAACAAGCCCTAAAGCATCCAACGAGCCTGAACAGATAGTAATAAGTACCTGAATGAGCAGCGGCAAGCTACCGTATAACATTTGTTTCAGATCTCTGCAGTAACACTTAATGCTGTGTCGGCACTATATTGTTGCTGGTCCTCACGTTCTTGGTGTTCCCGTTTGCCCATACTAAAAGCGAATAACTCGGCATCGCCAGGGTGGCTGGACCATGATTCCTTATTGCTGTATTCAGATTTTAGAGAACTGATGACTGACAGTTTGGCCTAGTATCATGCTATTGCGTTCAGAATAGTGTCAATTTTATCGTGTTAAACAAAAGGTCGCGGAGCTGATGGTGACGCGGTGCATCCGCGAGGCGGTGGCCCTGGCGTGGGTGGTGCTGTGGGTGCTCAGCACGCGGGTGGGCACCCTGCTGCTGTGCGGCCGGCTGTGCCTCGCCGGCGGCTTCCCCTACGTCCGCAAGTTCGCCGACATGCCGCCGGAGCGGCGGGAGGCGGCGCTGCAGCGGTGGAACCGGGTGCGCTGGCTCTTCCCGCTCCGGATCGCCTTCGCCATCGCCAAGATCCTCTGCCACTACGTCTTCTACGCCATGGTACGCCCGCCCGTAAACTCTGCTCCCTCTCCCTTCGTTGCTTGCGGCACGGCCGCGCCTTCTCTGTCTCACATGCCATGTTGACCGCAATGAATTTAGCTGCTATAATTGGCAAGAGATTAGGTTCTGGAACCTCAGTTAGTAACGAGCAACTTTCCACTATTCTGAACGCAATAGCATGATACTAGGCCAAACTGTCAGTCATCAGTTCTCTAAAATCTGAATACAGCAATAAGGAATCATGGTCCAGCCACCCTGGCGATGCCGAGTTATTCGCTTTTAGTATGGGCAAACGGGAACACCAAGAACGTGAGGACCAGCAACAATATAGTGCCGACACAGCATTAAGTGTTACTGCAGAGATCTGAAACAAATGTTATACGGTAGCTTGCCGCTGCTCATTCAGGTACTTATTACTATCTGTTCAGGCTCGTTGGATGCTTTAGGGCTTGTTGCACAGCTCAGCTTCACCACTGGATCAGTTTTTATTGATTTTAGTTGTATGAGTAGCTTTACAAGTAGACTTGAAGCTGTTTTCGTGAATCGTTTGGCAAAACAGCTTCTCTTGCTGTTGAAAAGTGTACAATGTCTATAATACCCTTTCTTTTTTTTCTTTTTCTTTTTTCTTCCTATTTTTTCCTCTCTTTTATTTCTCCTCTCCTTTTTCTCTCTCCACCTTATCCCTTCCCTTCCCCGCCGCGTTCTTCGTCCACCCCGCTCTCTCGCACGTGGCTCGCTCGCACGCACGCGGCTGCACGCCCGGCAGCCCGCGCGGCGGCGGAGGCTGCGCGCCCCGACGGCCCTCAAGGCGGCGGCGACCCGCGTGGCGGCGGCGGCCCGCGTGGCGGCGGCGGCTTCGTGCCTCGGCGGCCCATGTGGCGGCGGCGGCTTCGTGCCTGGCGGTGGCGGCTGCGCGCCCGGCGGCCTCCCAACGCCAGCGCAGGGCCGCTCGTCCGCCCCTCCTCGTGCAGGCACTGGGGCAAATCTGCCCATCCTCATGCAAGGGCCCACAGGAGCAGGCGAAGCCGAGTGAAAGCTACTTTTTTTCGGATTGTTCTCTCTCTCCCCTCTCCTCTCAGCGGAAAACCCGCAGCTTCATGATGAAGCGGCTGTGTGTCGGGACCGTTTGGCTGGTGAAGTTGCAAAGTGGCTCGTGAAGTTGGTGTTGAAGCCGTGCCTAACGGCCCCTTAGAATTGCATAATAACTATAGGATAGCTCTGTGAGAGGGGTCGTCTCCGATCTCTCTCCAGGTAAATATAAATACTTTCAGGCTTACACGAATCTGGAAGTCTACCTTGCTGTTGCTTTCTGTCTTTCTGAAGCTAGGAAATGTACCATCCTGTTTGAAATCCATGAGCCTATTCGGTTGGACTTATTTGCGATTGGCTGTGGCTATTTCAATAGAATTCTATGAGAGAGATTTCAGCTACTGAAGCGCTGAAAAGCCGCAGAAAAGGGCTGCCAAACAGGCTGCGTGAGTATCGTTGATTTTGTTTTCTCGGGTGGTTACCCGCGGCAATTCCAGTCACTGTATACAGTACAGGACCATCATACAGTTTCTTGCAAGGATAACTGATCCTCCTATCAACTGTCAGCATTTAAATTTTCATCAGAACACCCAGCTACAAAATCCTGTTTGGACCGCTCCATTCAGTTCTGAAGACTGAAAAATCACTATGCTTATCTGAATGCTGCAACTTGGTTTTGGCACCTCTCGATTCTAACTAGTACTATATGCAGTTTCTTGACAGGCCAGTCGATCTTCCTATCAACTGTCAACATTTAAATTTTGTGATGAATCACAAACTAAAAAGTCTTGCTCGGACCACTTAATTCAGTTCTGGAAACTGAAAATGACTGCTTATCTTAATGCAACTTGGTTTTGGCGCCAGTCGATTCTATCTAGGATCAGTCTACTTGGCCATACACGTTTTTGAATTTCAGGTGTCATGAGAGATACTATGGGCATGTTTGGCACAGCTCACAATAGCTTCATGAGCTGTTATGAGTTGTTTTTTTTTTCCAAATACTTTTTTTCAAAACAGTTTCATGGGTGAAACTGTTTTTTCTTTCCTCTCACAAAGGGATAAGTTGAGGTAAAGCTGGAAAAAGTAGCTTTTCACAGCTCTCTTCCCTATTTCCCTCTCTTAATCATGCATGAAGTTGTTGATGAAGCTGTTTTGCCATACAATTTTTTCAAAACAGCTCGGCTTAAAAAAAAGCTACTCATGAAGCTGTTTTTCTGAAAAAACAGCTTTACTATTGAAGCTAAGTTGTGCCAAATGGATCCTATAACACACAAGCAGTAGTACCGTACTCATTTTTAAGGTGTCTCAGTCCATGAGAAGGGACCACAAAAATATGTGGTTCTTGTGCGTAACCTGATAGTGCTATAAACAAGTAACTTGCTTGGAGAACTGATGTGATCGAGGCAGCTTGTTTAACAATAGATCGTGTACCATCAAGGTCACCAACCATAGCCACAAGCATGCCAGAAATTCATCCACTTGTTGCACACCAAAAGAAAAGAAAAATTGTGGCCTTACTTTTCCTGGAAACCATTGATGCTATGGAATGTTTTTTTTTTCTAGAATACAATGTTTATCACAATCATCACTTTTCATTTCCAAGATCATAGGCAAATATGTCAGTGCAAAAATTTCTGTTCAACTCCTCTTAACATGCAGGTGAACGAGAACTCTGAGAATCCCTACTGGAAAGCGATAGGATACAGCGTGTACGAGCCACGGGAGGATCGGACTCGGACGGAGGCGACACCGTCGCCATCCCGGCCTCTCGACGTCGGCGTCGTGGAGACCCGGCTGCTGAACGACAACGCGCTGCTCAGATCGCTCGTGGGGAGGGGCCTCACGGTGAAGCCGGCGGCGTCGGACGCGAACCACCATACAATGCAATGCGACGCCGTCATCGTAGGGTCAGGCTGTGGCGGTGGCGTGGCCGCGGCCGTGCTCGCGTCCGCAGGGTACAAGGTGGTGGTCGTCGAAAAAGGCGACTACTTTACCGCTGAGGACTACAGCTCGATTGAGGGCCCGTCCATGGAACGCCTCTTCGAGCGTGGCGGCATCTTCTGCACGTCCAACGTGACCACGATGATCTTCACGGGCGCCACGGTCGGCGGCGGCTCGGCGGTGAACTGGTCGGCGAGCATCCGCACGCCGGAGGAGGTGACCCAGGAGTGGGCGCGCGAGCACGGGCTCCCGGTGTTCGCGAGCCCCAGGTACGTGCAGGCCATGGATGCGGTGTGCGCCCGGCTCGCCGTGACCGACGGGTGCCGGGAGGAGGGTTTCCAGAACAAGGTGGTCCGCCGCGGGTGTGAGGCTCTCGGGCTGTGCGCCGACGCCGTGCCACGCAACTCGTCGGATGGCCACTTCTGCGGGAGCTGCAACTTCGGCTGCCCGACTGGAGACAAGCGCGGCACCGACACGACGTGGCTCGTGGACGCCGTCGCGCGCGGCGCGGTCATCCTGACCGGTTGCAAGGCTGAGCACTTCGTCTTCGAGAAAAACGGGAACCGCAGCGGTGGGAGCGGGCGGGGCAAGAAGTGCGTGGGCCTGGTGGCGACGTGCGCGAGCAACGGCGTCACCAAGAAGCTGCGCATCGAGGCCAAGGTTTCGATCGCGGCGTGCGGGGCGCTGATGACGCCGCCGCTGCTGCGCAACAGCGGGCTCAAGAACCGGCACATCGGCAGCAACCTCCACCTCCACCCGGTGTCCATGGCGTGGGGTTACTTCCCGGAGAACAAGCAGGATCCCCCGCTCTCTGGCAAGTGCTTCGAGGGCGGCATCATCACCAGCATGCACCGCGTCACGGAGCGCACCATCATCGAGACGCCGGCGCTGGGGCCGGGCGCCTTCGCCGCCATGGTGCCGTGGGAGTCCGGCCGCGACATGAAGGAGCGCATGCGCCGGTACTCCCGCACAGCACACGCCTTTGCGCTGGTCCGCGACCGCGGCGTCGGGTTCGTGGACGGCGAAGGACGCGTGCGCTTCACCCCGAGCCGCGAGGACATCGAGGAGCTCCGCAACGGCCTACGTCGCGCGTTGCGCATCCTGGTTGCGGCGGGGGCCGCCGAGGTCGGCACCCACCGCAGTGACGGGCTCCGGCTGCGGTGCAAGGGCCTCCGCGACGAGGACCTCGAGGCGTTCCTGGACGAGGTGACCATCGAGAAGGGGCCCATGCACTCGAGAGCAGACAAGTGGGCGCTCCATTGCTCGGCGCACCAGATGGGCAGTTGCCGTATGGGGTCCAGCCCTAAAGACGGCGCCGTGGATGGCCGCGGCGAGAGCTGGGAGGCGGAGGGGCTGTACGTGTGCGACGGCAGCCTGCTGCCCACGGCGGTGGGCGTGAACCCCATGATCACCATTCAGTCCATCGCCTTCTGCCTCTCCAAGGGCATCGCCGAGACCCTAGCGCAGGGCAAGGAGCAGTAGCCTATGATCGAGCCGCGCCGGCCGATGAGTTATAATTAATTCTTGTGTGCAACATGTATGCGTTCTTGTTAATCAAGTGTGGCGATAGCGTCTATACTAGTACATTGTGCAAATGGTTCGCAAATCACAGTACAGCTTGTTTCCTGGTGAAGATCGTCTATTATGCATACGATTGTTCATTGTAATGTGTAGCCGTTTGCACAATTCTAATATACAGCTACCCTGCAGATCTGCAGTACTGAGTTTGAATTCAGCGGCATCCGGCGTGTTGCATGGCCCATGGAAGCGTAGGCCCAAATTGGGCGGCCGCATGTGCGCAAAGTGCATCCTCGCGCTCGTGCCAGCGAACATGCCTAGGTCGCAAACGATGGGCCATCTCGTCTCCGCAGATGAACAAACGGGCGGAAAAAGTCCATTCTACTATTCCTCTAAAAAAAGCTCTATCAACTATTGCTGTAATTTTTTTGTCAAAAACTCCAAAACTAAGCATCTTACAATCTGAACTCCTAAAACTGTTTAAATTACCTCTCTATCCTAGTTTGGAGTGATTCTGAAGGCATTTTTGCCTTTTTAGTTACAAAAATCGATAAATACTTGATAAGGTTTTTTAGAGGAATAGTAGAATGGACTTTTTCCGCCCGTTTGTTCATCTGCGGAGACGAGATGGCCCATCGTTTGCGACCTAGGCATGTTCGCTGGCACGAGCGCGAGGATGCACTTTGCGCACATGCGGCCGCCCAATTTGGGCCTACGCTTCCATGGGCCATGCAACACGCCGGATGCCGCTGAATTCAAACTCAGTACTGCAGATCTGCAGGGTAGCTGTATATTAGAATTGTGCAAACGGCTACACATTACAATGAACAATCGTATGCATAATAGACGATCTTCACCAGGAAACAAGCTGTACTGTGATTTGCGAACCATTTGCACAATGTACTAGTATAGACGCTATCGCCACACTTGATTAACAAGAACGCATACATGTTGCACACAAGAATTAATTATAACTCATCGGCCGGCGCGGCTCGATCATAGGCTACTGCTCCTTGCCCTGCGCTAGGGTCTCGGCGATGCCCTTGGAGAGGCAGAAGGCGATGGACTGAATGGTGATCATGGGGTTCACGCCCACCGCCGTGGGCAGCAGGCTGCCGTCGCACACGTACAGCCCCTCCGCCTCCCAGCTCTCGCCGCGGCCATCCACGGCGCCGTCTTTAGGGCTGGACCCCATACGGCAACTGCCCATCTGGTGCGCCGAGCAATGGAGCGCCCACTTGTCTGCTCTCGAGTGCATGGGCCCCTTCTCGATGGTCACCTCGTCCAGGAACGCCTCGAGGTCCTCGTCGCGGAGGCCCTTGCACCGCAGCCGGAGCCCGTCACTGCGGTGGGTGCCGACCTCGGCGGCCCCCGCCGCAACCAGGATGCGCAACGCGCGACGTAGGCCGTTGCGGAGCTCCTCGATGTCCTCGCGGCTCGGGGTGAAGCGCACGCGTCCTTCGCCGTCCACGAACCCGACGCCGCGGTCGCGGACCAGCGCAAAGGCGTGTGCTGTGCGGGAGTACCGGCGCATGCGCTCCTTCATGTCGCGGCCGGACTCCCACGGCACCATGGCGGCGAAGGCGCCCGGCCCCAGCGCCGGCGTCTCGATGATGGTGCGCTCCGTGACGCGGTGCATGCTGGTGATGATGCCGCCCTCGAAGCACTTGCCAGAGAGCGGGGGATCCTGCTTGTTCTCCGGGAAGTAACCCCACGCCATGGACACCGGGTGGAGGTGGAGGTTGCTGCCGATGTGCCGGTTCTTGAGCCCGCTGTTGCGCAGCAGCGGCGGCGTCATCAGCGCCCCGCACGCCGCGATCGAAACCTTGGCCTCGATGCGCAGCTTCTTGGTGACGCCGTTGCTCGCGCACGTCGCCACCAGGCCCACGCACTTCTTGCCCCGCCCGCTCCCACCGCTGCGGTTCCCGTTTTTCTCGAAGACGAAGTGCTCAGCCTTGCAACCGGTCAGGATGACCGCGCCGCGCGCGACGGCGTCCACGAGCCACGTCGTGTCGGTGCCGCGCTTGTCTCCAGTCGGGCAGCCGAAGTTGCAGCTCCCGCAGAAGTGGCCATCCGACGAGTTGCGTGGCACGGCGTCGGCGCACAGCCCGAGAGCCTCACACCCGCGGCGGACCACCTTGTTCTGGAAACCCTCCTCCCGGCACCCGTCGGTCACGGCGAGCCGGGCGCACACCGCATCCATGGCCTGCACGTACCTGGGGCTCGCGAACACCGGGAGCCCGTGCTCGCGCGCCCACTCCTGGGTCACCTCCTCCGGCGTGCGGATGCTCGCCGACCAGTTCACCGCCGAGCCGCCGCCGACCGTGGCGCCCGTGAAGATCATCGTGGTCACGTTGGACGTGCAGAAGATGCCGCCACGCTCGAAGAGGCGTTCCATGGACGGGCCCTCAATCGAGCTGTAGTCCTCAGCGGTAAAGTAGTCGCCTTTTTCGACGACCACCACCTTGTACCCTGCGGACGCGAGCACGGCCGCGGCCACGCCACCGCCACAGCCTGACCCTACGATGACGGCGTCGCATTGCATTGTATGGTGGTTCGCGTCCGACGCCGCCGGCTTCACCGTGAGGCCCCTCCCCACGAGCGATCTGAGCAGCGCGTTGTCGTTCAGCAGCCGGGTCTCCACGACGCCGACGTCGAGAGGCCGGGATGGCGACGGTGTCGCCTCCGTCCGAGTCCGATCCTCCCGTGGCTCGTACACGCTGTATCCTATCGCTTTCCAGTAGGGATTCTCAGAGTTCTCGTTCACCTGCATGTTAAGAGGAGTTGAACAGAAATTTTTGCACTGACATATTTGCCTATGATCTTGGAAATGAAAAGTGATGATTGTGATAAACATTGTATTCTAGAAAAAAAAAACATTCCATAGCATCAATGGTTTCCAGGAAAAGTAAGGCCACAATTTTTCTTTTCTTTTGGTGTGCAACAAGTGGATGAATTTCTGGCATGCTTGTGGCTATGGTTGGTGACCTTGATGGTACACGATCTATTGTTAAACAAGCTGCCTCGATCACATCAGTTCTCCAAGCAAGTTACTTGTTTATAGCACTATCAGGTTACGCACAAGAACCACATATTTTTGTGGTCCCTTCTCATGGACTGAGACACCTTAAAAATGAGTACGGTACTACTGCTTGTGTGTTATAGGATCCATTTGGCACAACTTAGCTTCAATAGTAAAGCTGTTTTTTCAGAAAAACAGCTTCATGAGTAGCTTTTTTTTAAGCCGAGCTGTTTTGAAAAAATTGTATGGCAAAACAGCTTCATCAACAACTTCATGCATGATTAAGAGAGGGAAATAGGGAAGAGAGCTGTGAAAAGCTACTTTTTCCAGCTTTACCTCAACTTATCCCTTTGTGAGAGGAAAGAAAAAACAGTTTCACCCATGAAACTGTTTTGAAAAAAAGTATTTGGAAAAAAAAAACAACTCATAACAGCTCATGAAGCTATTGTGAGCTGTGCCAAACATGCCCATAGTATCTCTCATGACACCTGAAATTCAAAAACGTGTATGGCCAAGTAGACTGATCCTAGATAGAATCGACTGGCGCCAAAACCAAGTTGCATTAAGATAAGCAGTCATTTTCAGTTTCCAGAACTGAATTAAGTGGTCCGAGCAAGACTTTTTAGTTTGTGATTCATCACAAAATTTAAATGTTGACAGTTGATAGGAAGATCGACTGGCCTGTCAAGAAACTGCATATAGTACTAGTTAGAATCGAGAGGTGCCAAAACCAAGTTGCAGCATTCAGATAAGCATAGTGATTTTTCAGTCTTCAGAACTGAATGGAGCGGTCCAAACAGGATTTTGTAGCTGGGTGTTCTGATGAAAATTTAAATGCTGACAGTTGATAGGAGGATCAGTTATCCTTGCAAGAAACTGTATGATGGTCCTGTACTGTATACAGTGACTGGAATTGCCGCGGGTAACCACCCGAGAAAACAAAATCAACGATACTCACGCAGCCTGTTTGGCAGCCCTTTTCTGCGGCTTTTCAGCGCTTCAGTAGCTGAAATCTCTCTCATAGAATTCTATTGAAATAGCCACAGCCAATCGCAAATAAGTCCAACCGAATAGGCTCATGGATTTCAAACAGGATGGTACATTTCCTAGCTTCAGAAAGACAGAAAGCAACAGCAAGGTAGACTTCCAGATTCGTGTAAGCCTGAAAGTATTTATATTTACCTGGAGAGAGATCGGAGACGACCCCTCTCACAGAGCTATCCTATAGTTATTATGCAATTCTAAGGGGCCGTTAGGCACGGCTTCAACACCAACTTCACGAGCCACTTTGCAACTTCACCAGCCAAACGGTCCCGACACACAGCCGCTTCATCATGAAGCTGCGGGTTTTCCGCTGAGAGGAGAGGGGAGAGAGAGAACAATCCGAAAAAAAGTAGCTTTCACTCGGCTTCGCCTGCTCCTGTGGGCCCTTGCATGAGGATGGGCAGATTTGCCCCAGTGCCTGCACGAGGAGGGGCGGACGAGCGGCCCTGCGCTGGCGTTGGGAGGCCGCCGGGCGCGCAGCCGCCACCGCCAGGCACGAAGCCGCCGCCGCCACATGGGCCGCCGAGGCACGAAGCCGCCGCCGCCACGCGGGCCGCCGCCGCCACGCGGGTCGCCGCCGCCTTGAGGGCCGTCGGGGCGCGCAGCCTCCGCCGCCGCGCGGGCTGCCGGGCGTGCAGCCGCGTGCGTGCGAGCGAGCCACGTGCGAGAGAGCGGGGTGGACGAAGAACGCGGCGGGGAAGGGAAGGGATAAGGTGGAGAGAGAAAAAGGAGAGGAGAAATAAAAGAGAGGAAAAAATAGGAAGAAAAAAGAAAAAGAAAAAAAAGAAAGGGTATTATAGACATTGTACACTTTTCAACAGCAAGAGAAGCTGTTTTGCCAAACGATTCACGAAAACAGCTTCAAGTCTACTTGTAAAGCTACTCATACAACTAAAATCAATAAAAACTGATCCAGTGGTGAAGCTGAGCTGTGCAACAAGCCCTAAAGCATCCAACGAGCCTGAACAGATAGTAATAAGTACCTGAATGAGCAGCGGCAAGCTACCGTATAACATTTGTTTCAGATCTCTGCAGTAACACTTAATGCTGTGTCGGCACTATATTGTTGCTGGTCCTCACGTTCTTGGTGTTCCCGTTTGCCCATACTAAAAGCGAATAACTCGGCATCGCCAGGGTGGCTGGACCATGATTCCTTATTGCTGTATTCAGATTTTAGAGAACTGATGACTGACAGTTTGGCCTAGTATCATGCTATTGCGTTCAGAATAGTGGAAAGTTGCTCGTTACTAACTGAGGTTCCAGAACCTAATCTCTTGCCAATTATAGCAGCTAAATTCATTGCGGTCAACATGGCATGTGAGACAGAGAAGGCGCGGCCGTGCCGCAAGCAACGAAGGGAGAGGGAGCAGAGTTTACGGGCGGGCGTACCATGGCGTAGAAGACGTAGTGGCAGAGGATCTTGGCGATGGCGAAGGCGATCCGGAGCGGGAAGAGCCAGCGCACCCGGTTCCACCGCTGCAGCGCCGCCTCCCGCCGCTCCGGCGGCATGTCGGCGAACTTGCGGACGTAGGGGAAGCCGCCGGCGAGGCACAGCCGGCCGCACAGCAGCAGGGTGCCCACCCGCGTGCTGAGCACCCACAGCACCACCCACGCCAGGGCCACCGCCTCGCGGATGCACCGCGTCACCATCAGCTCCGCGACCTTTTGTTTAACACGATAAAATTGACACTTGTTTCAAAAAAACGATAAAATTGACACACACACACAAAAAACAGAGATGTCATGTCGTGCTTCAGTTAGATACTGGAAAGCATTGTTTTTGCTTCCTATACAAGTCCTGCAGAAATCGAGCTATTTCCTTCCAAGAAAATAGCGCGCAAGACATGACATCAGTGACGGAGAGTGATAAATAGGTATCATAATAGCACGAGGTGTAACGTCGATACCACGTAGTTGTTGGCACTACTCCTAGTCCTAGGTAGCAATTCAAAGTCGTGACAGGATCACTGAGGTGTGGCGTAACTCTTGTCAAAAAAAGACAGCAGGTGCACCGCTACTTTCCCGTGCAGCGGACGGGATGTCTTGCCAATTTCAGTGCCAGAGACCGGGACCTGTACCGGTATGAGCCGGGATTTTAGTTGGTTTGTTGCAGTACGCTGCGTGCAATACTTGTTGTCATCACCTAGAGCATGACCTGATATGCAGGGGAACGGCAGAGCCTCACGTAACGTTCACAGATGAACGGAAACGCACCCAGATGAATATGGTTTTTGTTTTGTTTTTTTGCATCACACATTAAAAATATTCACAGAGATAATTAACTTGACTAAGCACCAGAGGCAAGAAAAAAAAACTGGGCGATTGGACCGGCCGAGAAGATCGATGCTAGCAGTAAACCAATAACGAACAGTACGCATGTGTGGTTGTTGAGTTTGATCGTGGGTTCGTTCGGTGGTCACCTCGTCGGGGATGGTGGAGTCGGCGGCGGAGGCGAGGTAGAAGCGCTCGAGGTCCTTGCCGCCGGGCGGGTCCCCGCGGCCGGCGTCGGCGTCGGCGTCCGCGGGCAGCGAGGGGATGAGCGCGCCGCACATGGCGCGGAGCGCCTCCATCTGCGCTGGGTGCATCCCGTGCGTGTACCTGTCGCGCTTGCACCCGCGCAGGAGCGGGTGGCCCCCCGTCCTCCTGCCACCACCGGGCATCGCCGGGGCGGCAACCTTCTCCCTCTCCTCGCCGCCTTGCACCGCCATTATATTGCGCGGCGCCTAGCTCGCGCTCTCGCTCGCTGCAAGAACGACACAGAGATATATTTATATGAAAGCGCTAGGCAGCAGGGTTCGTCTTCGGTTCGGGTAAGGCTGCTGCCTGCTTCTTGCGGCGGGCGACCTGTGATGAGCTGGGCTTGGCGCGCGTGTTTATATAGAACTCCGTCTCGGGTCGGGCTTGGCCGCTTGGGACGAGGGAATTCAGGCAGGCAGCTAGCGAGAGAGGAGGACGAAGAGATAGGGACGTGCATCTTTCTCCTCATTCAATACGGCTCACC
>JAHUYU010001346.1:0-10595 GCA_030439765.1 Tripidium arundinaceum | reverse complement strand
AGAGAGAGATCATATCTACAAAAGGAGTATAGTTTTAGTTTACCATTATCCACACACATGCACGTCTTGATCTAAGAGTATGACACTTCTCTCTTTGGATCCTCGATTTGACTTTACAACATATGCAATACAAGTATGCTACCTTGTTTATCCCTACCTAAAAGCGCCACATAAATCTTTTCAGAAGTAGGAAAAACAATAGAAGGCAAAACATTGCTATGCCTTGGTAAGGATTTATACACCACTGAGTGATTTGAGAGTACCATTTGAGGAGTATAAAGTAAACTATGCTTTTTCTTAAGAAAACATTCAAAACTCCAAGTTGCTAAGATGTGAAATTGGGAAGATGACTTTGTTTCAAGAACTGTTCCGCTTTCCAACAACCCAAGGAAACATGTTAGCTAACGCCACATATCCCACCTGTGTAAAGAATGTGATGGAATAACTTTCATGTAAGCCATATGTCTTAAAAATGTTATGTTCATGCTTACTTTCATCTCTGAGCTTTGCTCGAGGACGAGCAAAGGGGTAAGTGTGGGGGAGCTTGTTGGCGGTCCTTAACTCCTATTTCTAAACGCCAACCTTTACATAAAATCAATCCAAACAAGCACCAAACTTAGTAAATAGGGTTTATACTAACAAATTCCATAAGTTTTGGTGAGTTGTTCATTTGCAGGATATATACATGGAATACATGAAAAAGAGTCAAAAAGGCGCAAATCAAAAAGCGTAATGCAGCCTTACAAGCAAAAATATAAGTCGTGACGGTACTTACAAACAAGCCGGAGGTCGATCAGTCGATGCAGCCCTGCTTACTTGGAGAACTTGCCGAGATCTACGTTACTCCTACTCCTAAGGTGGCGTGAGAGCCAAAAAGTAAATGAACGGGTTTGTGATGTTGATATCCATTACAATAGCCGGGGTGAACTATTTATACCCGAGACCTAAACATGAGTCCTAATCGAATAAGACTTATTACAAACTTAGAATAAAAGAAAACATCCTAAATTAACATAATTTGAACTTCAGTCTTTCCCTTCTGTGATGTCCGACACGTCTCTTGCCTTAATTACCACCATCCTCATGTCGGCGGAGTCCAAACCAGGCTTGATGATGACGTCATGAGCTCTCAGCTGATTCTGATGGCAATCATTTTAGCCTATGTTGGTATTTCTTAACGCATACAGAAATAATCCGCAAGCGCACGGAATTACCGTTGTAGCACTTCACCCGGAAGTATTCAGGGTATCGTATTTTCCACAGGGAACGGAGGTACTCTTCTAGTTAATTCGTCCAAGGACAACACAAGGGTAGAGTTGGAAAGAGTAGAGATGGATTCCTATGGATTTAGGGTCTATGGATAGATAAACTTCACTCTTACTCGCTTACTTCGGGCACCGGATCACACCTGGTCTGCCAGGCGAGGCCGGCCTGTAGCTCTACGCCGAACCCGAACGTGGGGGATTACAAGCGACGGACAGGGCTGTCACCACCTGCCGCCTACCCCTCAACCGTGGGGCACGAGGCAAACGAAGGTAGCCTCTAGCCTAGACACCACGTCTACGCTATCGACTACTACTCTAGCGTTAGCTAGGAACTTCCGTCTTTATCAGGAGTCCTCTACTAGAGTATCCGCCACAGGGACGGACGACGAACCCGCAAACAAGTAAGAATAAAGCTTAAGTAAACATAGACTTAAAAGCATAAGAACCACGAACACTCACTTAGCGGATGGATCCGTTGAGGTACAAGTGCTCGTCGAGGTACAAGCTCGGGGAGACACCGACAAGCCCGGCGCTTCCCCGTTCTCTTCCCTCACATCTCTCCCTACTAACTCTAATAGCTATCTAGGGCCTAAGCCCTTGGAATGATGCTCAAGTGTG
This sequence comes from Tripidium arundinaceum, assembly GCA_030439765.1. Taxonomy (NCBI): domain Eukaryota; kingdom Viridiplantae; phylum Streptophyta; class Magnoliopsida; order Poales; family Poaceae; genus Tripidium; species Tripidium arundinaceum. The sequence continues at coordinate 8,712 of JAHUYU010001346.1, read as the reverse complement.
GTGCTCTTCCTCCTTGGTGTGTTGTTGTCAAATGAGGGGGAGAGGTCCTCCTTTTATAGGTGGAGAGGAGGGGTGTATTCCTTGGAATATTCCCTGGATCCCCTCACATGGAAAGAGCAAAACCGCCTCCCCGCATTGATTATGCCGACATCCCTTCCTGGACCGACCATGGGAAGGCGGTAAGAGGTGACCTGTGAAGTTTGGGCCAGAACGGGGCCGTTGGTGGTGCGGCCGCACCCAGGGTGCGGTCGCACCCTGATTGGCCCGCCTCGCGACCGCCTTCGCGTGGTTGGTTCCTGGGTGGGCCTGGACCACTGCCATGTTGGGGCTCTACCCAAATTCTTCGTTGGAGTGGGCCTTTGCTTGGTACTTTGGTGTAGAATCTGCATTACGCTTTTTGATTTGCGCCTTTTTGACTCTTTTTCATGTATTCCATGTATATATCCTGCAAATGAACAACTCACCAAAACTTATGGAATTTGTTAGTATAAACCCTATTTACTAAGTTTGGTGCTTGTTTGGATTGATTTTATGTAAAGGTTGGCGTTTAGAAATAGGAGTTAAGGACCGCCAACAAGCTCCCCCACACTTACCCCTTTGCTCGTCCTCGAGCAAAGCTCAGAGATGAAAGTAAGCATGAACATAACATTTTTAAGACATATGGCTTACATGAAAGTTATTCCATCACATTCTTTACACAGGTGGGATATGTGGCGTTAGCTAACATGTTTCCTTGGGTTGTTGGAAAGCGGAACAGTTCTTGAAACAAAGTCATCTTCCCAATTTCACATCTTAGCAACTTGGAGTTTTGAATGTTTTCTTAAGAAAAAGCATAGTTTACTTTATACTCCTCAAATGGTACTCTCAAATCACTCAGTGGTGTATAAATCCTTACCAAGGCATAGCAATGTTTTGCCTTCTATTGTTTTTCCTACTTCTGAAAAGATTTATGTGGCGCTTTTAGGTAGGGATAAACAAGGTAGCATACTTGTATTGCATATGTTGTAAAGTCAAATCGAGGATCCAAAGAGAGAAGTGTCATACTCTTAGATCAAGACGTGCATGTGTGTGGATAATGGTAAACTAAAACTATACTCCTTTTGTAGATATGATCTCTCTCTATAACTTATTATTTTGAAACATGGCTATCTTTCTTCTTTCTCTTTCTCTTTTTGTTTCTTTTCAATAAATGAGCCTTCATGTGCTCATCATTTTTTTTTCTTTTGTGCTTGGACCTTCATGTGTCCATATATTTTTTTAAGCCTTTTTTTTCATAGCCATGTCTCTTCTTCTAAACCACATATTTAGAGAGAGATCACTATCTTTTAGAAGATGGAGTATTTACCTAACAAACATTTTTTTGTCTACTCCTAGTGTAGGAGCAGATTTTTTTTGGTGGATGGAAGCATGTTTTTGCATACTCCCAGTGTAGGAGCAGCAACTGGATGTGGGTGTACGTGATCTTGATCTTGGGAGCATGATAAATCTCTTAACAAGGGTCAACAAGACTTGACCAAACTCAATACAATAACAAGTAGCATATGTGGAAGGCTTGAAACTTGCAAGATGTCACATTTGGCTTTGGTAGGAATTGCTCACCAAATGAGGAGTATGTGATACTATGGTTTTATAACATTTTTATCAAAACAAATTCTCCAAGTACTTTGAATAGAAACGGTAGGATTTCTAAGTCAGAACTGTATCACACCTCACAACAACTTAGTCAACATGATTGTCCTATCAAAATATATTCCCACAAGCATAAATGTATGTAAATGGAACAAATTTTATGCATGCTTCTATCTTAAAGATGTTATGAACATGTTACTTTTGGAATATTGAACGAAGTGTGGTTTACAAAATTGCATGGAGGTGGAGCGACATTTGTTTTGCATTTTTAATTCATTAAATATTAAATTTCAGAATTTTTAGGAGAGTTGAGGGTATTTTTGCACAAACCATCGTTGTAGAGGAGGGAGTTAAAAGGATTCAGATGTGGTTTGGCTAAACCAAAGGTTTAGCCAATCCTCTCTGAAATTATCTGTCTCGTCCTTCCTGCATGATGGATCGTTTGATGATTGTGCAACGTGTTGGTGGGAGATCTCGAATGTGAGTTTGTTGAGAGATCTCCCCCACACTTATTCTTGTACCTGTTTTATTTTATAAAGAAAAACAAAAAAGAAACAAACAAGGGCTCTACCAGCTGAAATACTGGGGAGCCAAAATATTATTTTATTTTAATTATTATTAAAAACCTGCTCACCCAACTTTTTATTATTCATATTTTTTTAGGTATAACTCAAGCAAGGCTAAAGGAAGGTTGCAATTTTAATTATAGCCTTGATTCATCTCCATTATAAAATTACTACCATCGTTTATGAAAATAGCTCAAGTTCATTAATCAAAATTTCAACACCATGTTAAAATTTGTTTAAAGAAGACTATTTTAACCTAAGCACCATGCTTAATTTAAAAAAAAGCCTATGGATGTACTCATGAATACACCCAAACCAGAGCATAATACATAAACAAAAGGCAGCGTAAATTTGCATAATCAAGATATATCCAATGGAGACAAGTATGAGTTAAAAGAGTTGGTGAACATTTAGGTTTTTTTAAAAAATTTATATATTATTTTTTTATAGCAAGGTAGAGCTAGCATCATCATTTTTTTTTCATTTTTTAAGCAGGATGGTCTTTGGTGTGTATGGAACTCGAGACTCTCACCATCCTCCCCCACACTTGGACTTTTGTGTGAAAAGTTAAGTGTGTAGGATCGGGGTCTCCTTTTTGAGTGTGTTCCATCCCCAAAGATCATCAGAGGGCATAGTTGATGTAGCTCCTATGTTTTTGAGCATAGTATGTCCCTTGTTCTTCTTGTTCTTTACCTGAAAAGGTTAGCAACCAAGAATACCCGAAGGTGCATACTATCTTGACAACATGTTCTTGCTTTTTATTGCAAAGGAAAGCTCTTTTTTTTACATATATTCATTACATTATTTTTTTATGATAATCCGGGGTATCTCCCGGCAGTGCTTTGTTTATGGTCATAAGCTTGACAGTGGGAATTTCGTCTTGCAGCTATCAATGGTGGTGTAGTTCCCAGTTGCACCACCAATCATTTGACATTATCGTTCAAGCTGCAAGGTTAGTACCACAATGCACTACGGGATTTGCAGTATTTATGATAAACATAAGCATCCACAACCATCCTCTTAAAAAGTTTGGAAACGAGGATCAGGAGGTGGTTGGGATCCTCGTAAGAGCATGTGGCACTAGACACGATGTCCATGGCATGGAAATTTTTGTTCTTAAGGGATAAATCATGAAGGATTAACATTGATTCTCGACCACTATCGAGAACAACGTTTTGAAGGCCAGAGGGACATGGTTCTGGTTCGAGTGAGGGTGGTGATGGATGTTCCATTTCACGAGAAAGCTCTGGTGAAATGAACGGGGATATGAACTTCACCTCCTCGAACGGGTCATGGTTGGGATTATGCTTCGCCATTGGGATTTCTGGGTGAGTGGCGGAAGCAGTTTTCCCAAACTCTTCGTTAAGGCTCCCATGGGAAGGTTTTTCTTGAAAAAGTTTTTCAAAAGGGTAGCCTATAAGAAGATCGAATTCAAGGATGGCATAGATATGGAAGTCTATGAAAATCTCGATTTTGTCAATTGTGATCGGCACGGCCCTGGCAATCCCACAACACTCAAAGATGAGTCCTGATGGACTTTTGAAGAGCTTGTTGGTCGAGACTAGCGGCATTTTGCCCAAAAGGGTCTCCGCAAGGAATTTTGACATGATATTAGTCTCGACCTTGGGGTTGTGCAGGGCTTCTATGACATTTCCCCTTAATGAACAAGGCATGGTCGTGGAAGGTGAAAGAATCCGAATTGCTTCGGAAGAACGTTTCACTTCCATCAACCATTCCTTTGATGGTTCAGCTCTAGGGGAAGCTTCCTCCATAGGAAGTGTAAGCTTTTCATGCCTAAAGAGTTTCGAGGTATTGCCATAATCCTCGAGTTTGATAGGAAACTCTGAAGGATGGAGCATTGTTTCCTTCGGTGTTTGTGGTTCGAGTGAGGGTTCATGAGTCGAATCTAAGGATGAAATGGGTTTGGATTCGACTAATGAGGACTCCTCAACACTCAACATGACTTTTGCCTGGAGGGTTCTAGTTTTCATGACGAAAGAGATGTGTCTTTCTAGGAAATTTTCAAGGAATTTCACTTGTTCCATCATGGGTTTGTGTGTAAACCGGCCTCCGGCAGTCACGTCTAGGCATAGGTCAGCATCTATGTCAAGACCCAAACAAAAGAGTCGCAGCAATATGCTGTCGGGTAAAGACAAGTCTGGGCCAGCATGCATTAACGCTGAAAACCTGGCCCAAGCTGCACCTATGGACTCCTTCTCGTACTGCTCGAAATCAAGGATTGCCCTTGGTAGAGAGTCAATACGGGACATAAGGAAGAATGCAAGATGGAACTTGTCTTTAAGTTCTTTCCAATCCCCATTCGTACTTTCTACAGCAAGTGTGCCATTGTTTTGCCTTCCCGTAAGAGAGAAGGAAAACAATTTCCACCTTAGTGTTTCCTGTGTCATGCCTGAGATGTTCAGGCATGAACACATTTCCTCAAAATCTCGCAGGTGATGGCAAGGATTTTCATTTTCATGCCCTGAGAAGGGTTGTGCCCGAACCATGGCTATAAAGCCAGGGCAGAGTTCATAGCCGGATGAAAAGTTTGGTTTTGAAGAAAGTGGTGGCTCAAGGAACTCGCCCTTTGAAGCAGAAAGGTTTGAAATTGAAGTTGGCTTCATGATGAAAAAGATAAAAGAAATATCTATTTTGTTTTTGTGAAAAGAAGGATACAGATACGAGGACGAACTAGGTTCGAAGAAAATAGCAACCGTTCCCCGGCAACGGCGCCAGAAATGCTTGTTGGTATTTCTTAACGCATACAGAAATAATCTGCAAGCGCACAGAATTACCGTTGTAGCACTTCACCCGGAAGTATTCAGGGTATCGTATTTTCCACAGGGAACGGAGGTACTCTTCTAGTTAATTCGTCCAAGGACAACACAAGGGTAGAGTTGGAAAGAGTAGAGATGGATTCCTATGGATTTAGGGTCTATGGATAGATAAACTTCACTCTTACTCGCTTACTTCGGGCACCGGATCACACCTGGTCTGCCAGGCGAGGCCGGCCTGTAGCTCTACGCCGAACCCGAACGTGGGGGATTACAAGGGACGGACAGGGCTGTCACCACCTGCCACCTACCCCTCAACCGTGGGGCACGAGGCAAACAAAGGTAGCCTCTAGCCTAGACACCACGTCTACGCTATCGACTACTACTCTAGCGTTAGCTAGGAACTTCCGTCTTTATCAGGAGTCCTCTACTAGAGTATCCGCCACGGGGACGGACGACGAACCCGCAAACAAGTAAGAATAAAGCTTAAGTAAACATAGACTTAAAAGCATAAGAACCACGAACACTCACTTAGCGGATGGATCCGTTGAGGTACAAGTGCTCGTCGAGGTACAAGCTCGGGGAGACACCGACAAGCCCGGCGCTTCCCCGTTCTCTTCCCTCACATCTCTCCCTACTAACTCTAATAGCTATCTAGGGCCTAAGCCCTTGGAATGATGCTCAAGTGTGGTGCTCTTCCTCCTTGGTGTGTTGTTGTCAAATGAGGGGGAGAGGTCCTCCTTTTATAGGTGGAGAGGAGGGGTGTATTCCTTGGAATATTCCCTGGATCCCTCACATGGAAAGAGCAAAACCGCCTCCCCGCATTGATTATGCCGACATCCCTTCCTGGACCGACCATGGGAAGGCGGTAAGAGGTGACCTGTGAAGTTTGCGCCAGAATGGGGCCGTTGGTGGTGCGGCCGCACCCAGGGTGCGGCCGCACCCTGATTGGCCCGCCTCGCGACCGCCTTCGCGTGGTTGGTTCCTGGGTGGGCCTGGACCACTGCCATGTTGGGGCTCTGCCCAAATTCTTCGTTGGAGTAGGCCTTTGCTTGGTACTTTGATGTAGAATCTGCATTACGCTTTTTGATTTGCGCCTTTTTGACTCTTTTTCATGTATTCCATGTATATATCCTGCAAATGAACAACTCACCAAAACTTATGGAATTTGTTAGTATAAACCCTATTTACTAAGTTTGGTGCTTGTTTGGATTGATTTTATGTAAAGGTTGGCGTTTAGAAATAGGAGTTAAGGACCGCCAACAACCTATAATGCGGATATCACGGCTCCATAACAAGTCTTCCAAATCTTGGGTTTCTATGCATGCGTTCCAAAATTTGGTGTCAACATGGTCGAACAAAAGGAATTCAATAAATTAGCCAAGCAAGTCAAGAATGATCCTATGGCTTGTCTGAAGTGCAAGAAAATGGGCCACTCAACCAAGAATTGCATATTGGGCATAAAAGACATAGAAGCAAAAAAGAAAACCCAAATAGCAATTAGAAGGTGCTATGCATACAAAGAAAAGGGGCACAAGATTAGTGAGTGTCCCAACAATGGCACTTCATCAAGGTCAACTCAAATGCAAGTGTGCAAGAAACTACCAAGACATGTGGATAACAAAGGCCGCATTTGCTACACTTGTAGAGGAAAGGGACATCTAAGCAAAGATTGTCCCATGGGTAACATTCCTAAGCCTAACTCTTCAATTCGATATTTTGATATGCTTAGGAAGGCAACAAATGGGCCTAGGACTAGTAAAGTGATGAGTTCACCATACACTAGCACTAGAGCCATTTGGGTGCCCAAGCACTTGTTGACTAACCTTGCTGGACCCAACAAGTGTTGGGTACCAAAAAGTGCTTGATAGTTCATATAGGTACATGGAGATGCATTAGAGGCTTGACTTTGGAATATATATAATTGGAACACTTATCAAGTCAAGTATTCGGAGGATGTTCACTTTTTCTTCCCCCAATGCAATCTCAAAATAAACAACAAGTAAAAACAACAGCTAGGAACTCAAGCAATGGATCACTCAAGCAAATCAAGATGGGTTGTCGGTTCTGCACTGGCAGGGTCGGCTAAGCCAACTTCCCATGTGCAAAACAACCCAAAAGTGCAAAAATTGTTAATACAAGCTTGTTCAATGGATATTCTTCTACATTTATCTTATGGTTGATTCATGCGACTCATTCACTGTGAGTATTACTTCATAAAGTTTATTTCTTTTCAATACTCATGTTTTTAGCAAAGGAATTAAATGAGCCTCTCAAGTTGAGAATTGACTAAGTGCATTGTTCAAGCAATTCAAATACTTGGTGCACTCATTCAGGGGGAGCTCATTGAATTCCTTATGCCCTGTGGACTAACCTTTCCTTTGAACAAGTTTTGTAGTTTTTTTGGGAAGGTTGTCCCATTTCAAGTGTGAAATCTATCCTTGATATACTAGTAACACTTGAGACCTATAGCAAGATCCCTGCACATTGATGAATACTAGAGCAACTCATGATTGGATATCATACTTCAGTTGTCTCTAGAAAATTAAATGATCTTATATATAACTTTGTGAGTATTCCATGGCACAAGTTCAAATTGTACTATATTATTGTTGTCATGACCTAGGCATAGAGCAATCTCCCATATTCTTAAAAAGAATAAAAAGTGTTATATGAGAAATTCAAATGCTTAGAGCACTTATTTAGGGGGAGCTCACTCTATGGCTGGTGTTGTAACACCCCAGGTGTTTGGCTTCCACTTTTGCACTTGCATTTCATAAGCATGAGCACCATTCATATCTTTTATGTATTGTGTGACTTGAAACATGAGTATGCAACATATTCAAATGTGCTTGTTTCTTAGTGGTTTGCTTATGAAATGTGGTTGATGCAACATGTGTTCTTTGCATATCAAACCTACTAGTATAATTTGACAAGTTTAATTGTGTTAACAAAGTTATGAAACATGTGAAACTTGGTGTTGCAACAAAGTGAGTAATTTGATGGTTTTGTTTGTTTCAACATGTGTGATACTTAGAGGTTGGTGTAACAAATGTGTAGAGGGGGTTAATTATGTCCTAATACACCTTAACTACACTTAGGGTAATTACTGGAGCACTGTTCATGTTGACCAAAATGACTAATTTGCCCTCTAGGTGAGGTTTGACCATATGAAGACCTAAGGAGTGCCTTAGTTTGACTGTTTAAAAAGTCTAACCTAGAGGTCTTGCATGGATGTTCACCCTTTAGCAAAGTTGTAGCAAACTTATCAAGGAACAAAAGTTTCAATATGGCCATCTCATGAAAATGACTGGAAAATGCTCAAACAGGGCCCACAAGTCAGTAAGAGGGATGCCCAACACTTAGAAAAATTTCTAAGTTTGAAATTGGGGTTACAGTTACAAGTGACCACTTTTGGAGCTTTATAACTCTCAAACCGTGCCGAACCAGCTCGAGCTCCTATTGACAAACTTGTAGATCTCACATCCCTCTACAATTTTGTTAACTACGGCTCACACCAAATGGATTAGGAGTACTAGGGCGTCAAAGTATCGCTGTCAGTCGCCATTGGGACTCTGATTCAGTCGGATTCAGAGGTGCAGCCGGGCAGTGTGGCCGACCGGCGCAGGGCCGAGCCGCCGCGTGGCGTCCATGCCCAGCCAGCTCCTCCACGTTGCGCGCGCGTGCTCACAAGATGGAGACCGTGCCGACACCTCACTCCCTCTCTCTCTCGCACTCCCTCT
>JAHUYU010001131.1:0-15092 GCA_030439765.1 Tripidium arundinaceum | reverse complement strand
ACCCTGGCCCGCTCCTCTCGCCACCCGCCTTTCTCTGGTGGGCTTCTGGTTGGACCAGGGTTGCCTCCACGTAGGTGTTCGGCCCAGATTTTGCATGAAGGTGGGCCTTTGCTTGACTCCTTGGTATTTGATTTGCATTACGCTTTCTTTGTTGGCGTATTTTGATCCTTGTTCCACTGTATTTTGGTATGTTCTCTGCAAAATAATAAGCTTCCAATACAAGTGGAACTTTGTCAATGGTAAATGCATATGTGTCAAAAGTATGTTCATTTCTCCTGTTTTTGGACTATAATTGGCGGTCGGATATGGTCGTTAGTGACCGCCAACATTGACCTCACCAAAGCGGAACTCGAGAGGAGGAAGGAGGAGCTAGAATGATAGCAAGCCGCCCAGCATGATGACGTTAACTGTACGGGGGCTCCCAGCGTACTACGCCTCCCCTGCACAAAGGCGTGAGCTTTCTCCTCGCTATCCGCCCATGCACAACTGGATTGGAGAGGACCGGGATGTGTGGGACACCATCGAGGCCAGGCACTACGTTCAGGCCAGGCCACTGAGCCCTAAGCAGCTGGAAGCGAGCCCTGCCCAGGATCGATTCGCCCCCCTGGTGTTTGGGGCCAGAATCTGGGCAACCGCCTACCCCAAGCGCTTTCGGCCGTCGACTCACATAACCAAGTATGACGGGGAGACCAATCCTAACCACTAGCTTGAGGACTACCGCCTAGCCATGAGGGCCAAGGGGTCCGATGATGACTTCATGGTACAGTACTTTCCCCTGCTCCTATCAAGCTCGTCAAGGGCCTGGCTTGAGCAGCTTGACCCCGGCAGCATCCGCTGCTGGGGGGATCTCCACTCAACCTTCATTGGGCACTTCCAAGGTACGTACACCCAACCCGGTAACTCTTGGGATCCGCAAAATTGTAGGCAGAGGTCGGACGAGACCCTCCGAGAGTACATCTAATGCTTCTCCAAGAAGCGGAATGAGCTCCCTAATGTCACGGACGCCGACGTCATCAACGCCTTCACTTGTGGCACTACTTGTGAGACACTTGTCCATGCGCTTGGACACGAGGCCCTACGAACAACGCGGGAGCTTCTTGACATCGCCACCAAGTACACCACAGCAAAGAGGCCGTCCTCACCAACTTCAGTGGCAAGGGCAAGTCTAGCACCCACCTCAGTGGTGGCGATGGCGGCGACGAAGCTGCCACAGCTAATCATCGATGCGACAAAAGGAGGAAGGACAAGAAGTGCCATGGGGAGGAGATGGTGGTTGCAGCCGATCGTGCCACCTGGCCCCCACCCAAGGGAATGGGACCGCGCCTCGAGCACTTGAAGAAAGCGCTCGAGGCGCCCTACCGGTTCCATGGGGGGCAGGCCGAGCACCTCCTCAAGGAGTGCGCGATCATGAGGGGCTACATCCGTGGCACCCTCAACCTCAAGGGCAAGGCACAGAAGCTCGCCCAGAAGGCCGGTGGGGAGCCGGACGGTGGCCAAGGGGAGGACACCAAGTTCGTCGAGGCCGACCAGTGCCTCATGATCTTCGGGGGCTCCCAAGCTTACGAGTCCCGCTGGCAGCGCCGCATCATCGAGCAGGAGGTGAATGCCGTCGAGACCCTCGCCGCCCCGACGCGGCTCCGGTAGTCTGAGACAGCCATCACCTTCAATCGGGATGACCACCCTGGCCATGTCCCTCATTTGAGCTAGTACCCGCTCATGGTCAGCTCGATCGTGGGCACCACGCGCCTATCCAGGGTGCTCGTGGACGGCGGGAGCGGCCTCAACATCCTCTACGTCAACACCCTCGACACGATGAAAATCCCCTAGAGCAGCCTCCGACCGAGCAGGGCGCCATTCTACGGGATCATCTTGGACAAGGAAGCCGTGCCCCTCGGGCACATCCGGCTGCCTGTTACGTTCGGACAGCTGGACAACTTCCGCGAGGAGATGCTCAGCTTTGAGGTGGTGGACTTCCTGGGCACTTACCATGCCTTGCTCTAGCGACCGTGCTTCGCGAAGTTCATGGTCGTCCCGAACTACACCTACCTCAAGCTAAAGATGCCCGGCCCCAATGGGATCATCACCATCAGCGACAACTTTCAGCATGCCTACTAATGCGACCGAGATTGCATAGCTCAGGCAACAGCAATCGCCGCGTCCTGTGGCTCCGCAAGCCCTGGCCACAGCGCAAAGGAGGCACCAGGAGGGAAGAAGGCTAGGGAGGCGACGCCGCTCGACCGACCGAGCTCCAGTGAGGCCCCCAATGCAACCGGTGGCTCTTAAGCCTCGATCGCCCCCTCTGTCCAGGCGCTCGAATCCCCCAAAAGGAACCGACCTGAACAAGGCAGGTCCTGACTGTCCCCTCCAAGGGGAGGCCACAGCCGAGCCCCCAGCCTAGTAGCTTGGTGTGCGCCACAGGCCACGGTGCCCAGGAGACAAACACAAAGCTACGTAGCTCTACCTTTTATCCTTCTTTTTGTTCTTATGTGTTTCCTCAAACTCTTAGCTGTAATGGAAACTTCAAACTCATCGTAATTTTTTCCCTCCGAGGTGATGATTTGACCAGGAACACCCTGCCGTGTGAGGCCAATGCACGCGGAGCGAGTCGAGCATGGAATCCCGACCGGTGATCAGCGACAGCTGCCAGGCCAGCCCCGATCGCTGTACTACCAGCTATGTTGCTCTTATCCCTTGACTCGTTCATTTTTTTGATTCCGTGTCAATTTCTGACCAACAATAGGTCGAGTCAGCCTGCTGCCCCACGGTGCAGAACCCCCCAGACAGGGCATCACCGAGGGTTGAAGGCCCGCCCACAGGGCTTCAAGGCCGCTCAGGGCACCAAAAGTGCGAGGGACATTTGCAGGCGGGCATAAGCGGCCTAAGTTGGGTGCTCAGAAGCGGAACTAGCTTCCCGCCGAATGATGTCCAAGTACTGACCTAGAGCCACTCATGGTGACCCAGCAAGGGAGGCTGCGAGCCCCCGAGCCCGGTCGAATGAGCTCGGGAACTGAACAAATGGCTCGGTCGGGAAATAGAGAACTGCCCCCCGGGGCCCAAGACCAAGGAACGGAACTACCGGATACTTGGGGTTCTCGCGGACTCACCCGCTAGCAGTACGCGCACGGCGCTCTTGGCCACTGAGGCCAGCATCGTAACAAGCCTAACCCAATGAGGGACCAAAGACTCCGAGCACGAATGGAGAGCATGAGATTACACGCGAAAGTAATTTGATTACATGGGAATGACCAAGAATTGATTACAATATCCGGCGGCAAAAACTATAGTGGAGCTCAACCCTTTGGTCAGGCTTCCATAGCGCGCAGACGGGTGCAATGTTGTTATTTGTTAAAGCAAACAGATAAATCCGCAAGTGCACGGATATCGCTGTAGCTTTCACCCGGGAGTAGTCCAAGGTATCGATTTCCACTAGGAACGCGAAGTGTAGTAATCAAAGATCAAGGTCGTCCAAGGATAAAGATAGAAAGCTGTTTTTGTGGGTAGAGAGGAATTTCCTAAGGTTTCTCGGCCAATCTAAAGAATCAAGGATCAGGTTATTTCAAGGTTACTTACTTTGGGACATCAGAACACTAGCTGCAGACAGGGATGAGAAAGGGGCTAGGAAGCTCCGACTACAGTCCTACAAACACCAACCCGAAATGTGGTGGACTACGTCGGCCATCAGGGCTGTCACCACCTGGGGCTACCACAACTATCTGTGGGGCTGGGTGCAATTCCAGGTAATCGCAAGACTAAGCACCACGCCTAACCTCTTGATTACTACTCTAGTTTAATTATAACTAGAGCACTTAATGCAAGCGAGAATCCAGTAAATAAACTTAAAATAAATACTAAATTTAATTAAATAAATGAGCCAGAAATACCAGAGTAATTTTCTAGATGTTACTCGAAGACCAGTTAACCGCCGAGGTACAAAATCGAGGAGGATCTAATAGGCCTGGCTCCTCCTCAGCTCTCACCTTGCCTCTCTCCCTATTTTTTCTATATTACAACTAGGTGACATCCACCTAGAGGGACACTACTACAAAGTGTATGAAATAATGAAGCTCTGATGTGCAGGGTGTGTCTCCTAGAGGAGGTATTGGGGTCCTTTTATAGGGGAGATGGAGTAGGGAGCAAGCAATCGCCACGTCATCGATCCGCACCAATTTTTCCGTCCACTGTTGGATTAAACCGACTTAAACTGCCTCAAAATCAAGGGTGAAGATCTTGGAGACGTACACAAGGCAGTGGAGGAAGGTGGGCCCCTAGAGTAGGTCGGCCGACCTACACCTAGGGTCGGCCAACCCCCCTATGACAGGTGGGCCATCCCCTCTGGTAGGTGGGATCTATGCTCCATCTTGAGTACGTTTTCGTAGGTTGCACACTTGTTGACGTCGGTTTGTATCTTTAGAGTGTATGACGATGGACCCATTGATCCTGTGAACTGAACCAAAATCCTTGGATGCTTCTAGATGGCCTGCTTTTGCATAATCTTCACTATTTTGACCCTACAAGCACAACTCTAAGATTTACAAAGAAAGAACCAAAAGATGGCATGATAAGAGAATCAAGCACAAGGAATTCAAGCTTGGAGATAAGGTTCTACTATTCAATTCAAGGGTAAAGCTGTTCGGTCAAGGAAAACTTCGAAGCAAATGGGAAGGGCCATTCAAGGTGATTGAAGCCTCATCACATGGTATGCCGTTACACTCCAAGACAATGAAGATAACACATTCAAGGTAAATGGTCAACATTTGAAAGTTTTTCTTGAACCTCAAAACTTAGAAGAAATTGAATTGATTGATTTTTTGCAATTTAATAATCCAATTTAAAATTCAATCTTGTCCTCATTTCATTTTAAGTTTAGTCTTGCAGTTAAAATAAATTGACTCTCTGGTGCCCTCACCAGAAGAGTCCCCTGTGTTTTCACCATTTCTGTCTATGAATAAAAGCCAGGTAAAATTTTGGAGAAGTGTGGGGGTGTGCAATACTCCCATTGTGAACAAAAGAGTTGAAGCAAATCATCAACTGGTGAAGGAGTCTACACACAACTCCTGGAATTCGGTTTTATCCTTCTCCACTTGTTCATATGCTTACTAAGTTTTGCATTTGTTTTGCACTTGTTTAAACCTGCAAATTAAAAAGAATCAAGTTTCACATACTTAGAATTAAACTTTTGAAAAGTAACATGTTTATAATATTATTGAGATAGAAGCTTGCATAAAGTTTGTTCCATATACATATACTTATGCTTGTGGGAAAAATAATTTTATAGCACAATCATATTGACTAAGTTGTTGTGGAGTGTGATATAGTTCTGGCTTAGAAATCTTACTAGTTCTAGTCAAGGTGCTTGGAGATTTTGTTTTTGATAAAATATTATAAAACCATAGTGTCACATACTCCTCAATGGTGAGAAATTCCTACCAAAGCCATATATGATATCTTACATGCTTTAAACCTTCTACATACGCTGCTTGTTATTGTGTTGAGTTTAGTCAAACCTTGTGACCCTTGTTGAGAAATTTATCATGCTCCCAAGATCAAGATCACGTACACACCACATATATGTGCTGCTCCAACACTGGGAGTATGCAAAAACATGCCTTCCATTTAGATCCACCTAAAAATGCACTACTCTACACTGGAGTAAGCGCAAAAACATGCTTGTTAGGATTCTATCAAAATAAAATGCTCCAAGTTCTTGTTAATATCTCTCTCAAAGTTTTATGTTGTAAAAATAGACATGGGGCTATGCAAAAGTATGTAAAAAAAGAATGGACACAAAGAGGTCCGAGTAAAAAAAAGAGAAGAGAAAAAAAGAAAGATGAGAATAAAGATAGCCCATGTTCTCACAAAAATATTCCAACAAGAGAGAGATATGTTTCAAGGAGCATAGTAGAATTAGGTTAGTCACCAAATATCCACACACATGCACAATCTTGATCTAAGAGTATGACATTTTTCAATTTGGATCCTTGTTTTGACTTTACAATATATGCAATTCAAGTATGCTTTCATATTTATCCCAACCTGAGCTCCACATAAACCTTTTAGAAATAGGAAGACACAAAAAGAAGGCAAAATAGTGCTATGCCTTGGTGAGGAATCATACACCATTGAGTGATTTGAGAGTACCATTTGAGGAGTATAAGTGGACTATGCTTTTCTTGTAAAAACTTTAAAAACTCTAAGTTACTAAGATGTGAATTTGGGAAGATGACTTCGCTTCAAGAGCTGTTCCACTTTTCAACCACTCAAGGATATATGTTAGCCAACACCACATATCCCACCTGTGTAAGGAATGTTTTGGGATAGCCTTTATGTTAGTTATATATATCTTAAGATGTTATGTTCATGGTTACTTTTATCTTTAACCTTTACTCGAGGACGAGCAAAGAATAAGTGTGGGGGAACTTGTTGACAGTCTCTAAGATCAACTATAAACCATCAACATAAGGGCCAATTAACATAAAAGTAATCAAAAAAGTAACAACTTAAGTTATGATTTCAGTTGGTTCCACTTGTACTTGGAGAATTGTGCTTGTAGGGTCAAAATAGTGAAGATTATGCAAAAGCAGGCCATCTAGAAGCATCCAAGGATTTTGGTTCAGTTCACAGGATCAATGGGTCCATCGTCATACACTCTAAAGATACAAACCGACGTCAACAAGTGTGCAACCTACGAAAACGTACTCAAGATGGAGCATAGATCCCACCTACCAGAGGGGATGGCCCACCTGTCATAGGGGGGTTGGCCGACCCTAGGTGTAGGTCGGCCGACCTACTCTAGGGGCCCACCTTCCTCCACTGCCTTGTGTACGTCTCCAAGATCTCCACCCTTGATTTTGAGGCAGTTTAAGTCGGTTTAATCCAACAGTGGACGGAAAAATTGGTGCGGATCGATGACGTGGCGATTGCTTGCTCCCTACTCCATCTCCCCTATAAAAGGACCCCAATACCTCCTCTAGGAGACACACCCTGCACATCAGAGCTTCATTATTTCATACACTTTGTAGTAGTGTCCCTCTAGGTGGATGTCACCTAGTTGTAATATAGAAAAAATAGGGAGAGAGGCAAGGTGAGAGCTGAGGAGGAGCCAGGCCTATTAGATCCTCCTCGATTTTGTACCTCGGCGGTTAACTGGTCTTCGAGTAACATCTAGAAAATTACTCTGGTATTTCTGGCTCATTTATTTAATTAAATTTAGTATTTATTTTAAGTTTATTTACTGGATTCTCGCTTGCATTAAGTGCTCTAGTTATAATTAAACTAGAGTAGTAATCAAGAGGTTAGGCGTGGTGCTTAGTCTTGCGATTACCTGGAATTGCACCCAGCCCCACAGATAGTTGTGGTAGCCCCAGGTGGTGACAGCCCTGATGGCCGACGTAGTCCACCACATTTCGGGTTGGTGTTTGTAGGACTGTAGTCGGAGCTTCCTAGCCCCTTTCTCATCCCTGTCTGCAGCTAGTGTTCTGATGTCCCAAAGTAAGTAACCTTGAAATAACCTGATCCTTGATTCTTTAGATTGGCCGAGAAACCTTAGGAAATTCCTCTCTACCCACAAAAACAGCTTTCTATCTTTATCCTTGGACGACCTTGATCTTTGATTACTACACTTCGCGTTCCTAGTGGAAATCGATACCTTGGACTACTCCCGGGTGAAAGCTACAGCGATATCCGTGCACTTGCGGATTTATCTGTTTGCTTTAACAAATAACAACATTGCACCCGTCTGCGCGCTATGGAAGCCTGACCAAAGGGTTGAGCTCCACTATAGTTTTTGCCGCCGGATATTGTAATCAATTCTTGGTCATTCCCATGTAATCAAATTACTTTCGCGTGTAATCTCATGCTCTCCATTCGTGCTCGGAGTCTTTGGTCCCTCATTGGGTTAGGCTTGTTACGATGCTGGCCTCAGTGGCCAAGAGCGCCGTGCGCGTACTGCTAGCGGGTGAGTCCGCGAGAACCCCAAGTATCCGGTAGTTCCGTTCCTTGGTCTTGGGCCCCGGGGGGCAGTTCTCTATTTCCCGACCGAGCCATTTGTTCAGTTCCCGAGCTCATTCGACCGGGCTCGGGGGCTCGCAGCCTCCCTTGCTGGGTCACCATGAGTGGCTCTAGGTCAGTACTTGGACATCATTCGGCGGGAAGCTAGTTCCGCTTCTGAGCACCCAACTTAGGCCGCTTATGCCCGCCTGCAAATGTCCCTCGCACTTTTGGTGCCCTGAGCGGCCTTGAAGCCCTGTGGGCGGGCCTTCAACCCTCGGTGATGCCCTGTCTGGGGGGTTCTGCACCGTGGGGCAGCAGGCTGACTCGACCTATTGTTGGTCAGAAATTGACACGGAATCAAAAAAATGAACGAGTCAAGGGATAAGAGCAACATAGCTGGTAGTACAGCGATCGGGGCTGGCCTGGCAGCTGTCGCTGATCACCGGTCGGGATTCCATGCTCGACTCGCTCCGCGTGCATTGGCCTCACACGGCAGGGTGTTCCTGGTCAAATCATCACCTCGGAGGGAAAAAATTACGATGAGTTTGAAGTTTCCATTACAGCTAAGAGTTTGAGGAAACACATAAGAACAAAAAGAAGGATAAAAGGTAGAGCTACGTAGCTTTGTGTTTGTCTCCTGGGCACCGTGGCCTGTGGCGCACACCAAGCTACTAGGCTGGGGGCTCGGCTGTGGCCTCCCCTTGGAGGGGACAGTCAGGACCTGCCTTGTTCAGGTCGGTTCCTTTTGGGGGATTCGAGCGCCTGGACAGAGGGGGCGATCGAGGCTTAAGAGCCACCGGTTGCATTGGGGGCCTCACTGGAGCTCGGTCGGTCGAGCGGCGTCGCCTCCCTAGCCTTCTTCCCTCCTGGTGCCTCCTTTGCGCTGTGGCCAGGGCTTGCGGAGCCACAGGACGCGGCGATTGCTGTTGCCTGAGCTATGCAATCTCGGTCGCATTAGTAGGCATGCTGAAAGTTGTCGCTGATGGTGATGATCCCATTGGGGCCGGGCATCTTTAGCTTGAGGTAGGTGTAGTTCGGGACGACCATGAACTTCGCGAAGCACGGTCGCTAGAGCAAGGCATGGTAAGTGCCCAGGAAGTCCACCACCTCAAAGCTGAGCATCTCCTCGCGGAAGTTGTCCAGCTGTCCGAACGTAACAGGCAGCCGGATGTGCCCGAGGGGCACGGCTTCCTTGTCCAAGATGATCCCGTAGAATGGCGCCCTGCTCGGTCGGAGGCTGCTCTAGGGGATTTTCATCGTGTCGAGGGTGTTGACGTAGAGGATGTTGAGGCCGCTCCCGCCGTCCACGAGCACCCTGGATAGGCGCGTGGTGCCCACGATCGAGCTGACCATGAGCGGGTACTAGCTCAAATGAGGGACATGGCCAGGGTGGTCATCCCGATTGAAGGTGATGGCTGTCTCAGACTACCGGAGCCGCGTCGGGGCGGCGAGGGTCTCGACGGCATTCACCTCCTGCTCGATGATGCGGCGCTGCCAGCGGGACTCGTAAGCTTGGGAGCCCCCGAAGATCATGAGGCACTGGTCGGCCTCGACGAACTTGGTGTCCTCCCCTTGGCCACCGTCCGGCTCCCCACCGGCCTTCTGGGCGAGCTTCTGTGCCTTGCCCTTGAGGTTGAGGGTGCCACGGATGTAGCCCCTCATGATCGCGCACTCCTTGAGGAGGTGCTCGGCCTGCCCCCCATGGAACCGGTAGGGCGCCTCGAGCGCTTTCTTCAAGTGCTCGAGGCGCGGTCCCATTCCCTTGGGTGGGGGCCAGGTGGCACGATCGGCTGCAACCACCATCTCCTCCCCATGGCACTTCTTGTCCTTCCTCCTTTTGTCGCATCGATGATTAGCTGTGGCAGCTTCGTCGCCGCCATCGCCACCACTGAGGTGGGTGCTAGACTTGCCCTTGCCACTGAAGTTGGTGAGGACGGCCTCTTTGCTGTGGTGTACTTGGTGGCGATGTCAAGAAGCTCCCGCGTTGTTCGTAGGGCCTCGTGTCCAAGCGCATGGACAAGTGTCTCACAAGTAGTGCCACAAGTGAAGGCGTTGATGACGTCGGCGTCCGTGACATTAGGGAGCTCATTCCGCTTCTTGGAGAAGCATTAGATGTACTCTCGGAGGGTCTCGTCCGACCTCTGCCTACAATTTTGCGGATCCCAAGAGTTACCGGGTTGGGTGTACGTACCTTGGAAGTGCCCAATGAAGGTTGAGTGGAGATCCCCCCAGCAGCGGATGCTGCCGGGGTCAAGCTGCTCAAGCCAGGCCCTTGACGAGCTTGATAGGAGCAGGGGAAAGTACTGTACCATGAAGTCATCATCGGACCCCTTGGCCCTCATGGCTAGGCGGTAGTCCTCAAGCTAGTGGTTAGGATTGGTCTCCCCGTCATACTTGGTTATGTGAGTCGACGGCCGAAAGCGCTTGGGGTAGGCGGTTGCCCAGATTCTGGCCCCAAACACCAGGGGGGCGAATCGATCCTGGGCAGGGCTCGCTTCCAGCTGCTTAGGGCTCAGTGGCCTGGCCTGAGCGTAGTGCCTGGCCTCGATGGTGTCCCACACATCCCGGTCCTCTCCAATCCAGTTGTGCATGGGCGGATAGCGAGGAGAAAGCTCACGCCTTTGTGCAGGGGAGGCGTAGTACGCTGGGAGCCCCCGTACAGTTAACGTCATCATGCTGGGCGGCTTGCTATCATTCTAGCTCCTCCTTCCTCCTCTCGAGTTCCGCTTTGGTGAGGTCAATGTTGGCGGTCACTAACGACCATATCCGACCGCCAATTATAGTCCAAAAACAGGAGAAATGAACATACTTTTGACACATATGCATTTACCATTGACAAAGTTCCACTTGTATTGGAAGCTTATTATTTTGCAGAGAACATACCAAAATACAGTGGAACAAGGATCAAAATACGCCAACAAAGAAAGCGTAATGCAAATCAAATACCAAGGAGTCAAGCAAAGGCCCACCTTCATGCAAAATCTGGGCCGAACACCTACGTGGAGGCAACCCTGGTCCAACCAGAAGCCCACCAGAGAAAGGCGGTGGCGAGAGGAGCGGGCCAGGGTGCGGCCGCACCGCCACTGGCGCCCCTCGAGCCCACCTTTCTCTGGCGGTTGCATGCCGACATGTAGAGGCGGTGTAGGCTAGTTTCCTAATTTATGGCACCCCAAACCGACCTCCTTCATGTATAAAAGGAGGGAGGACAAGAAGTGCCATGGGGAGGAGATGGTGGTTGCAGCCGATCGTGCCACCTGGCCCCCACCCAAGGGAATGGGACCGCGCCTCGAGCACTTGAAGAAAGCGCTCGAGGCGCCCTACCGGTTCCATGGGGGGCAGGCCGAGCACCTCCTCAAGGAGTGCGCGATCATGAGGGGCTACATCCGTGGCACCCTCAACCTCAAGGGCAAGGCACAGAAGCTCGCCCAGAAGGCCGGTGGGGAGCCGGACGGTGGCCAAGGGGAGGACACCAAGTTCGTCGAGGCCGACCAGTGCCTCATGATCTTCGGGGGCTCCCAAGCTTACGAGTCCCGCTGGCAGCGCCGCATCATCGAGCAGGAGGTGAATGCCGTCGAGACCCTCGCCGCCCCGACGCGGCTCCGGTAGTCTGAGACAGCCATCACCTTCAATCGGGATGACCACCCTGGCCATGTCCCTCATTTGAGCTAGTACCCGCTCATGGTCAGCTCGATCGTGGGCACCACGCGCCTATCCAGGGTGCTCGTGGACGGCGGGAGCGGCCTCAACATCCTCTACGTCAACACCCTCGACACGATGAAAATCCCCTAGAGCAGCCTCCGACCGAGCAGGGCGCCATTCTACGGGATCATCTTGGACAAGGAAGCCGTGCCCCTCGGGCACATCCGGCTGCCTGTTACGTTCGGACAGCTGGACAACTTCCGCGAGGAGATGCTCAGCTTTGAGGTGGTGGACTTCCTGGGCACTTACCATGCCTTGCTCTAGCGACCGTGCTTCGCGAAGTTCATGGTCGTCCCGAACTACACCTACCTCAAGCTAAAGATGCCCGGCCCCAATGGGATCATCACCATCAGCGACAACTTTCAGCATGCCTACTAATGCGACCGAGATTGCATAGCTCAGGCAACAGCAATCGCCGCGTCCTGTGGCTCCGCAAGCCCTGGCCACAGCGCAAAGGAGGCACCAGGAGGGAAGAAGGCTAGGGAGGCGACGCCGCTCGACCGACCGAGCTCCAGTGAGGCCCCCAATGCAACCGGTGGCTCTTAAGCCTCGATCGCCCCCTCTGTCCAGGCGCTCGAATCCCCCAAAAGGAACCGACCTGAACAAGGCAGGTCCTGACTGTCCCCTCCAAGGGGAGGCCACAGCCGAGCCCCCAGCCTAGTAGCTTGGTGTGCGCCACAGGCCACGGTGCCCAGGAGACAAACACAAAGCTACGTAGCTCTACCTTTTATCCTTCTTTTTGTTCTTATGTGTTTCCTCAAACTCTTAGCTGTAATGGAAACTTCAAACTCATCGTAATTTTTTCCCTCCGAGGTGATGATTTGACCAGGAACACCCTGCCGTGTGAGGCCAATGCACGCGGAGCGAGTCGAGCATGGAATCCCGACCGGTGATCAGCGACAGCTGCCAGGCCAGCCCCGATCGCTGTACTACCAGCTATGTTGCTCTTATCCCTTGACTCGTTCATTTTTTTGATTCCGTGTCAATTTCTGACCAACAATAGGTCGAGTCAGCCTGCTGCCCCACGGTGCAGAACCCCCCAGACAGGGCATCACCGAGGGTTGAAGGCCCGCCCACAGGGCTTCAAGGCCGCTCAGGGCACCAAAAGTGCGAGGGACATTTGCAGGCGGGCATAAGCGGCCTAAGTTGGGTGCTCAGAAGCGGAACTAGCTTCCCGCCGAATGATGTCCAAGTACTGACCTAGAGCCACTCATGGTGACCCAGCAAGGGAGGCTGCGAGCCCCCGAGCCCGGTCGAATGAGCTCGGGAACTGAACAAATGGCTCGGTCGGGAAATAGAGAACTGCCCCCCGGGGCCCAAGACCAAGGAACGGAACTACCGGATACTTGGGGTTCTCGCGGACTCACCCGCTAGCAGTACGCGCACGGCGCTCTTGGCCACTGAGGCCAGCATCGTAACAAGCCTAACCCAATGAGGGACCAAAGACTCCGAGCACGAATGGAGAGCATGAGATTACACGCGAAAGTAATTTGATTACATGGGAATGACCAAGAATTGATTACAATATCCGGCGGCAAAAACTATAGTGGAGCTCAACCCTTTGGTCAGGCTTCCATAGCGCGCAGACGGGTGCAATGTTGTTATTTGTTAAAGCAAACAGATAAATCCGCAAGTGCACGGATATCGCTGTAGCTTTCACCCGGGAGTAGTCCAAGGTATCGATTTCCACTAGGAACGCGAAGTGTAGTAATCAAAGATCAAGGTCGTCCAAGGATAAAGATAGAAAGCTGTTTTTGTGGGTAGAGAGGAATTTCCTAAGGTTTCTCGGCCAATCTAAAGAATCAAGGATCAGGTTATTTCAAGGTTACTTACTTTGGGACATCAGAACACTAGCTGCAGACAGGGAGCAAGCAATCGCCACGTCATCGATCCGCACCAATTTTTCCGTCCACTGTTGGATTAAACCGACTTAAACTGCCTCAAAATCAAGGGTGGAGATCTTGGAGACGTACACAAGGCAGTGGAGGAAGGTGGGCCCCTAGAGTAGGTCGGCCGACCTACACCTAGGGTCGGCCAACCCCCCTATGACAGGTGGGCCATCCCCTCTGGTAGGTGGGATCTATGCTCCATCTTGAGTACGTTTTCGTAGGTTGCACACTTGTTGACGTCGGTTTGTATCTTTAGAGTGTATGACGATGGACCCATTGATCCTGTGAACTGAACCAAAATCCTTGGATGCTTCTAGATGGCCTGCTTTTGCATAATCTTCACTATTTTGACCCTACAAGCACAATTCTCCAAGTACAAGTGGAACCAACTGAAATCATAACTTAAGTTGTTACTTTTTTGATTACTTTTATGTTAATTGGCCCTTATGTTGATGGTTTATAGTTGATCTTAGAGACTGTCAACAAGTTCCCCCACACTTATTCTTTGCTCGTCCTCGAGTAAAGGTTAAAGATAAAAGTAACCATGAACATAACATCTTAAGATATATATAACTAACATAAAGGCTATCCCAAAACATTCCTTACACAGGTGGGATATGTGGTGTTGGCTAACATATATCCTTGAGTGGTTGAAAAGTGGAACAGCTCTTGAAGCGAAGTCATCTTCCCAAATTCACATCTTAGTAACTTAGAGTTTTTAAAGTTTTTACAAGAAAAGCATAGTCCACTTATACTCCTCAAATGGTACTCTCAAATCACTCAATGGTGTATGATTCCTCACCAAGGCATAGCACTATTTTGCCTTCTTTTTGTGTCTTCCTATTTCTAAAAGGTTTATGTGGAGCTCAGGTTGGGATAAATATGAAAGCATACTTGAATTGCATATATTGTAAAGTCAAAACAAGGATCCAAATTGAAAAATGTCATACTCTTAGATCAAGATTGTGCATGTGTGTGGATATTTGGTGACTAACCTAATTCTACTATGCTCCTTGAAACATATCTCTCTCTTGTTGGAATATTTTTGTGAGAACATGGGCTATCTTTATTCTCATCTTTCTTTTTTTCTCTTCTCTTTTTTTTACTCGGACCTCTTTGTGTCCATTCTTTTTTTACATACTTTTGCATAGCCCCATGTCTATTTTTACAACATAAAACTTTGAGAGAGATATTAACAAGAACTTGGAGCATTTTATTTTGATAGAATCCTAACAAGCATGTTTTTGCGCTTACTCCAGTGTAGAGTAGTGCATTTTTAGGTGGATCTAAATGGAAGGCATGTTTTTGCATACTCCCAGTGTTGGAGCAGCACATATATGTGGTGTGTACGTGATCTTGATCTTGGGAGCATGATAAATTTCTCAACAAGGGTCACAAGGTTTGACTAAACTCAACACAATAACAAGCAGCGTATGTAGAAGGTTTAAAGCATGTAAGATATCATATATGGCTTTGGTAGGAATTTCTCACCATTGAGGAGTATGTGACACTATG